>LXPA01009206.1:0-15281 GCA_001655095.1 Phylloscopus trochiloides viridanus
GGACAGGGAAGTGCTGGTTGACAGTAGCTGGACGTGAGCCAGCATGTGCCCAAGTGGACAAGGCCAAAGCATCTCGGCCTGTACCAAGAATACTGTGGCCAGCAGAACCAGGGCACTGAATATCTCCCTTTACTTGGTACTGGGAAGGCTGTACCTGGAGTGCTGTGTTCACTTCAGAAAGGACTTTGAGGTGCTGGAGCACATCCAGTGAAGGGCAACAAGCCTCACAGAAGGACTGGAAAACATGATGAAGAGCTGAAGGAGTAGCTGAAGGAGTCACATTTGTTCAGTCTTGAGAAGAGGAGGCTTGGGGCAGAGGGACCCAGTCTCTTCTGCCATGCCTGCAGTGAGAGGACAAGAGGAGATGGCCTTAAGCTGAGATAGGGCAGAGGCAGGTTAGATATTAGAAGAAGTATTGTCGTTGTTAGGGTGGCCAGGCTCTGCAGTAGGTTTCCCAGGGAAGTGATGGAATGACACCATGGAGGTTCTTAAGAGGCACCTGGAGCTGGGTGATTTGGTTTAGTGGTTTAGGGGTTACAGTGGCAGTGCTGGGTGGACAGTTGGATTGGTGATATCGAAGATCTCTTCCAACCTTGACTTTCTTTGATTCGGTGTCCTGCTCTGGGCAGTCTACACAGAGCTGTCCCTCAGAGAGCTGGAAAGGAGCAGTAGCAGCCTGGCAGAGCTGGTGAGACTCTTGAAAACCAGGTGCAAGTGTTATTAACATGGGCTGCAGAGCCCCACTAATAACTCTGAATTTGAGCCACAACTCTACAAACACAGGCCATACAGTAGTAACAAGCCAGGTGGAGTGAACACTCCAAGGCCCCTCCAGGAGGCCACGTCCCTGAGGCAGTTGAGGTGAACTTGGGCTGGTTGGTGTGTGGGAAAGAACCACTTTTTGTAGGTTTAGTCACTGGTGCTGGTCAGAACTGCAGCTGCAGCCTGGCAGCCTTATTCCTCTCTAGAGCAGTTAGTTGTGCTCCTGCTGCTCTCACCAAGCTGAGGGTCCGTCCCTACGTGGGTGTTTTTTTTGGGTTGTGTGGTGCAGAATCAGGGAGAGAAGCACACCCTGTGCCAATGGAATGTGGATGCCAGAGGAAGGGATGTGATTTGCAAGTCTTGGGTGGAAGATATGGTCAGGTGGGGAGGATTCCTCCATCTCAGAAAAAAATTGTGAGATTTTTGACATTTTGACATTCTGACTATCTCTTTGTTACAAACGAATAAGCAAAACAGGAGTTTGTGACAATTCCTATGGTTTGTTTAAATACCTTTGGGATACATTGTTTTTATCTGATATTTTTCTAATTATCTTCCATTATAAGTTTTGTAAAAATCATTTGCAGCTAGAAACTCGGCTTAAAATTTGACCAAGGAAAATAAAATCAGATTTTATTTTATAATAAATAACAAAATCAACTAATTAAAAAAACTTAATGGCCTCCTCCCCAAAAGATTTTGACAATTTGTCAATTTTTATAGCAAAATTATTTTATATAAGAGGTTCCAAGCAGATTGGATACCCCTTTATTTTACCTTAGTCTCCTTAAGGCCTCCCTCATGATGCAGAAATTATTGTGCCTGTTTTCTTGCAGATGGTAAAACACCTATGGAGGTCCTTTGGAAAAGAGAAATGAACTATCTAGACTTTGTGAATTGGAAAATATAACTGATAAGTAATAGAAAATTGCCTCTTAGAAAACACAAATGCATGAAAAAAACCTGTTCCACTTAAGGACAAAAAATTGTTTCCTGTTTCAGAATTAGAGGAACTCAAAGGCAAGCAAAATATAAGCATTTGCAACACTTTCTGCCTCTCTAAATGTATTTAAATCAAAAGCTAGTCAAGGTGTTTTTTGAGATACCACACATAAGAACACTTCAACAGTCCAAGTTTTAGTGAAAGGAAAGAAAAAAACCCCTTTTTTCAGGATCTTTTCTGGCTAATGTCCTATGTAATAAATCTCATCTCAAATTTAATTAAGCAGACAATTTATTTAAAAGACAACTGCATATGTATATGTTCAGTAGGCCTAACACCACTTCTGGCCAGCTTATGTGCTCGAGGGACTCCAGCTCCAGCATGTGGTGAAAAACTCATCCCTTTAGTGTCACAGATCCTTCTGCTACCACAGAAAATAGACAATGCATTCCGGGCGCTGGGGCAGAGCTGGCAAAATTCTGAGTACCCACAACTAGGACAAGGCCTTTGGAAGGAATTCAGCAACCTGAAGCTCTTACTGGGAGAACCTGGCTATAATTACAAACAAACAAAAAAAGCCAGGTAAGTCCAGATTCTCAGAAATTTATTGAATTTCCTAAATGCAGGTGAAGTGCACTGTCAGGCAGCTGCCAGTGGGTGAGCAAAGCTCAGCTCCTGTAAGGCTGTGCTCACTCCTGGTTCTGCTGGAGAACCATAGTGCTGGCTGCCAGCCTGTCTCCTCCTGTCTGGTGATCACCAGGCAAAGTGTGAGGCTGCAGGGAGTCTCCCTGTCTTGGCCAGGGAACCACCTGAAAAGAGCCTGGGTACTTCAGTCATTTGTGATCATTTCTCCATTCCCAGGGAAATTGTTTTGGAAAACTCAATCATGATCCTAAAAGTTGAAGTATGCTGAAAATCCTGGCCACAGGGAAGAAGAAAGCCTATGTTTCTATTCACTGCTTGTTTTGAAAGGACTCAGTCCAAAACACAGAGAAAACTAGAGTGATTCCCATTGATTTACCAGGCTTTGAGTGAAACCCAAAGTGCTTGATACTAAACTCCTCAGAAGCATGAGCTAGTGAAACTGATGAAGAGTTCTCGGGCAACAGGCTCCTTTTTCCACAGCTACCCATGTCCAACTGTCTCTTTGTTTCTTCAGTCCTGCTGCTTTTCCTCTGCATCCTGCATGGCTCGGGCAGGTGAGAGTCAGACCATTCCTTTCTGGATACTTGCAGATTGATCTGTTCCTTTCCTGCACCACTTTCCATACTGGGAGATTTAAATACTCCTCTGGGGAGCCTTCCTGAGAGACATGATACTGTTTTTTGGCAGGACCCTTCTCTGACACTCTTTTCCAGACCCATCCTGTCCCCATAGCAACTCTGGGTAACAACTGAGATGCATTACATTATTTTTTCCATTCTTCTGGCACTTGAGTATAAATGTAGCTGCCAGCAGGTAAATTTAAAATGTATAATAATCAGGCCTTCACACAGCTGGTAGCCAGCCTGCATAGTTTGCTACCACAGGAGGCCACAGAATTGAAGAAATACAGTCTGAAAAGGATTGAAATTGGAGTTGCTTGTGGGAACCTCATCCCACTTTTCACATGGGGTTTGGTGGGCAGAGGAAGAGATCCAAAGACTTCAGCTCTCACTCTGAAAAGGACTCAGCTGTGGTGTTGATACATGTTTCCTAACAAGAATTTTGTTTAAAATTATTTTTAGCTTCAAAGATTGGATTTGTACAAACTATTCCCATCAGGTGAGGGGCTTTTTCTGCCTTAAGCCTTTGAAAGGGGCAAAATTTTGAGTACAAAAAGCTGGTGGCAATGCCAGTGGTGTATGTTCCTTATTTCTTTTAAGAAGTGCCTGGGAATCCAAAGAGGCAATATTCTCCCTCATCTTGGTGATCTCCAAGTGCTGGTCTATGACTTTGTGATGCTCCAGGCACTGGACTTTCAAAGCTCCTGCTCTGAACAAAGGGGGACTAGCTGATACCAATGAAAATATTCATTTGATCCCTCTTGCCATTTCAAAGCTTCATGAAGAGCTTTTTTCTTCCTATTCATTCAAGTCCCTCAATACAGGGATATGATAATTTGAGCAGAGTGGTTAACTGCCAGCAGAGAAAACAACACGGGCATGAAAATTCAGCCTGAAACAGATGTCTGTGCAGGGGAACCCTCCTTTCAGCTCCTCCCTGTAGAAATGGTGTCTTCTCGTTGTCTGAACAAAACCACAAAAAGGAGGTCAGATCATTTTTACATGTATTTTCCTTGGAAAACTCTTACTTCTCAGGCACCTATTTATGCCTGACACTATTAATAATTTTCAAAATTTCAGAAAGCTCTTGAAATCAACCAGGAGTGCAAAGAAACTTTCCCTGGGAATGTTTTACTGCCTTCTCAGAAGTGGCTGACCTTGCACTTACTGCAAGTGATAATTTGGTATAAGGTTTCTTTTCTCAGCTTGAAATACAATAGGAGCTCCTCCCACTCCCACAGAAATACATGTACCAGCACTTAACAGACCATCCTCAAAGACCTGGATTCCCTCACCCACCACATGTTCTCTGCCTCCTTCCTCCTGTTTCCACCCACATCTGGTCAGACAGTCTTGCTGTGAGAAATGATGGTGCCATATACAAGAATATTATCACATTACCACTTACAACTCTGTCTATCTATCCCTTTCTGTGTGACTTTTTTCTCTGCCTGTCTCTTACTGTATATTTCTACTGTATCAGATATCAGATAATCTTTGAAAAGAACCAGAACTCCCTGCAATACTCCCAAACATATTTTAAAATAAAATTAATTTTCTCAATAAATGTTTCTTGACCAACAATCTTGGATTTTTCCCGTCATAGGTTGTCATCACAAACCCATTGTTTTCACCAAGAGCTGTTCCCTTCTGGTGCTACAGATCAGCTCTAGTCAGCATTTGCTTCCAGTTGTAATGTGGAGATGCAAAATGCAAAATACTGACCCCTTCCAGAGGAGCAAACAACACTGACTTGGATGAAGATGGATAGCTGGAAGCTGGATCTGCTTTCAGGGCCTGTCTCTGTGAGTCTCAGACTTCAGAGGGATTTCCTGACAAGGTGGTAAGCCTGTGGGAAGCAGGCTGAATGTCTGTGCAAGTCAGCACATCTTGGCGTCGCAATGACTTTGGAAGCACAGCGTGGCAGATACTTTTTTTCAACCTCTCCATGCTCATGAGGTCAAATCCATTGCACCTACTGTAAATTGTTAGGTCCTGTCCTTTAAATATGCCCTTCACCATCCTTCTTCAGTTCCTGCTGAGGTGGCCTGACTGGAAAATTAAGAACTCACTCAGGGTGACTTTGATTTCAACAATGCTTGTGTTTCACTGGCCAGGTGAAGACCCTAAGAGGGCTGGATTTACATAGGTGTTTCAGTGAGGTATTTACAGGTAGGGAAAGGTACACAGGTCTTGTGCACTATATTATTTCCCTATCTGTCAAGGTGGCTGTGAAGTTAAATATATTAGAGGATATAAAACATTCAGCTGCAGCTTTGTAAGGGGTCTTACAAGACATATTGGACATGCTCCATATGTACCACAACAGAGGAAAGTTAATCAATCTATACACAAGGTATGATTTATTACTTATCAAAACTACCATAACTGGTCCTCTTCTTTGATACCTATCATATTTAAGTTTTGAAAGGAGTTACTTATTCATAGCCAAAAGAGAGGTAATGAAATTCTGCAGAGAAATATCTATTCAGTAGAAGATTCTGTCACATTGATGACGTACATTTTGATATTAGTAAGGATTTTTGCAGAGTTGAGTGGCCCACCAGGGACATTTCTATAAAGGCTATCTCATAAGAAAACAGGGTGTGTCACATTTAGAGATGTTTCCTCATGAATATTTAAGTTAGAGATGGATTTTTCTTTTAAGACAGAGCTGGAAATGGACACAGACTATTTATCTAGACCACAAAACTCCAGAAAATTTTCATCTTTTCAGGTCCAGGATAAATTACTGCCAATCAGGAAAAGATCAGGACACACACTTTTATTCTTGCTCCTTGTTTTCTGCTTTATGCTTTATGCAGTGGTTCCTTTGCCACCTCTGGGCAAACAGGGGACAAGAAAGTTCCAGCAGAAACAAAGAAATGTGATCATAGCCTGAATAGTGAGCTGAAAGACTCAGCCTGTGAAGAGTTTGCTAAAATACCCTCAGCCATCAGCAGTTTCACTGAGAGATGCAGTTTTAGGGTTCCTGAAATCATTCATGAATTCATCAAGACAACATAGGGAAAAGCATAGTTTTCTAATAGTGTTTTCTTAGTGAAATGATGCAAGTTTCAACTCTTTTATGGAGGTCCTGGAAAGCTCAAAGAAAAAATTTTTGTGTTTGAATACATGCATTTTATCTCAAAAAAAAAAAAGTGACCAAGGAAGAGCACTACTTAATGCCTTGCAAGGAGCCTGTTTGAATTCATAGAATCATAGAATGCTTTGGGTAGGAAGGGACCTTAAAGGTCATCTAGTTCCAACCCCCCTGCTGTGGTCAGGGACATCTCCCACTAGACCAGGTTGTTCTGACCCCCATCCAGCCTGGCCTTGAACCTCTACAGGGGTGTTAAAGCTCAAGACATTTAACACTTGTGGTTGTAAATGTGTGACCCCAGATTCACTCAGAGCTTTGCATTTAGCAAAAGTCCTTTCCCATAACAATGTGTCATATACCAAGGACTCCAGAAGGCATGAAATGTAGAAAACAATAAATTCCCATTGTTGACACAATTGTCTTTTATAAATTAAACCAGACATTTGTTGACAAGCCTGCCACAAACAATATTCAGCAACTGCAACTCCTATTATTAAAGTTAGGAATATGTCTAGCTAACAACAATTGCATCCACTAAGATGAGAAAGCCTGTCTAGCTAACATCAATTGATTTTATGTAGACAAGGAAGCCTGTCTAGCTAACACGTCCTCAGGCAATAAACCAAGAAACATGTGATTTCATAAAGTTTTTGTAAATGCCTCTCCACTGCTGAGCATCGTAAATACGAGTGAAAGCATAAGGACATTACCTCTCTAATGAATGTCTAATATATCTTGGACATTTTACTTGTTTAAACAATGCTACTTTCAAGTTCACAGCATCATCACTGATCCTCCAAGAGAAACAATAAGGGAGGCATTGATAACTTTCGCCGTGTAAGGGTGAAATGTGTATGTGATACTGGACTGGTATCCATCTTTTGTATTAGCAAGTCAGGATCCCTTTGCCTTGAAAAGACTGGCCAGAACTCTCACTCAGGCATCCACATTCTCCCAACTAGATGATGTGCATGGTCCCACTGATAGCTCATTGAAAGAGGTGGTAGAGGGTCCTTTTTTCTGTCCTTTTGCATCTTTTGGTCTATGGTGGGACACCTGTGCAATGACATTGGCTGATACTACTTGCCTTTGCTCCTCTCATAACCCTTACATAGCTGTAATCAGGACAGGGAGTTTCTCTTCACTTTTTGAAGAAAATGAACTTATTGTTCCTTCTCCTTGGCCGTTTTCATGAAAAATAACATCCTTTTTGTCTTCTGGAGTCTGAATCTGGGATTATTGAAATAATAGCAATAAAAGCTTCAGAAATATCCTACAGCCCTCTCAAACCTTGGGAACCAGTGGTTGTAGTTGTCATACCTTGTTTTATCGACTGCAGAATATCTAACTTTCTTGAGTATAGGAATAATAAATAATCCTAATTTTGTGCCTAGGAAAATACGATGGTGTTGTATACAATGTAGTGTTATCCTTTCTTGTCTCCAGTTTTTATACCTTCTTGTTTTTACTGAAATACTTTCTGTTGAGGATAGTCTCTGGTTCAGCTTGTTCCTCCAGTTAACTTGTCTTGGAACAGTGCTCTCACATTTTTTGCCCCTTAGTTCTAATGTCTATTGCAAAATGCTTGTAAAAGATTAGCAAAGAAAGAGAGACTGTGAATTCCAGATGTTTTGGTACCTTTTGTGTTTGTTCTCAGCCCCTGAAAAGTCCCTGCAGTTCTCCTTTACTTTTGGGTGAAAACCAAAAATGGCACACCCAAGATATTTTTACCATCAAACACATCTCTCAGGCTGGCATGTGCAAGAAACAGAACCCAAGCCCAAGTACCTGGGATATGTGGAAGCAGAGGTCAGTGAATCTTTCCACAAGTCTCTCCTCTGTGATGGAGACGTGATATACTTAACTCCCTCAGCAGGTTTCAGAGACTGTAGTATGCCCTCCATTACCTGTGCAAGCCCTGTTCTGTTCCTATTATCTCTATAAGGCTGCACTTTGCAAGTGGTGTTTTTGGCAAAGTGTCCAGCTGAGGAAAGTACCAGGAATATCTGAAAAAGAATATATTTGAAGAAAAAAAAATGTAAGCAGGAAAGGCAGAAAAGTTAGGGATAGAATAATAGTAGGAAACATAAGGTTTAGAGGCTACTGTCAGTTCTTGTTGCTGGCTACAGACTGTTAAAACCTGGCTCAGACTTGTATCCTAAAAATGAACCAGAAAGAAAAAGGCACAAATGCACCCAACCATTTTCCAGGGTCAGGCAATCCCACTTCAGTGCTCAGAAGAGAAACCAGGGAAGAGCCTCTGCAGCCTGTATCACTCAGAGCCATCCCTCCTCTGAAATGTGCCTCTGGTCCCCTCTGATCCCTCGGAGCTGAGCCCTTATTTAAATCCTTCAGCTGGTACTCTTACTCTGGCTGATTCCCAGCTCCTGCGTGCTGTTGTCACATAGCAGGCCAGCTGCTTTCCCAAGCCTTTTTGGGGACCTTTGTGTGGTTGTATTTAGCAGGGAGAGTACTGGAATTCCAGTCAGGCTTGCAGAGACCTCAGTGGGAATCAGTCTCAACTCCTAATGCATAGGAAAACTAAGCAACTAGAAGGTTGCTTCAAGGTCACTGGGCTGGTTTTCAAAAAGAAACAAGGTCGGGAGTGAAAAAGGAGAGAAAGCAATAAATATTTTTGCCTAGTGTTGATGTCGGGCTCACCAGCCTATTCTTGTCTCACCACTCCCTTTTTTCCATGCAGACACAATATTAGCTGTCTTCCTTGGTATTTCCCTGGTATTCCAAAATGTGTTAAAAATGAACATTTGCATGGCAGAGACCACTTTAGTCAATTCTCATGGTACCCTGGGGTGATTCTTATTTGAGCTTCTGCTTTAAAATATTTATCTTTAGAAAATGCTGCCTAATGTTGTCTTCAGCTACTAATGGCCTGGAAAATCTGTCATCTTTTTCCTCATCTTGTGCTTTCTACGTACAGCACAGATATTTACTGAACACAGCTTGTCTGCAGCAGTATTGATAAATACCACCTTTGTGTGGTAATAGGCTTATGTTGTCTGAGGGATTTGTTTTATTACCAACACATTTAACATTCTTATTGTCCCTAATCCTACCAAGCATAGATTTCTCTATAATAGCTTTAGCTTTGTTTAAGAGTGTCTCTACAAGTGTGTTAATTACCATTTCCATTTCACTGGCTTTATATTGCTTTATAACATCTATGGCCATTTCCCTACAGATTTTAATTAAGTTTTGACTGGCTACACTTTCCTTCCCCATCCACCCCTCTCAGTTTCATCTCTTTAGCTTTTATAAATCCATCTGGTATATACTGTGACTATTTTGTGACTATTTTTTGGACTCGTTATACTCTCCGTGGTAAACACTGGTCCCACAGCAAACGTCAGCTTCTTGATCCATGGTAAGTCCTCATCTATTATCATGAGACTTAGTTCTGAGAGTTTGTTACAAATAATTAACAAAAAAATATTAATTGAACATGTAAATCACCATCTGTGGTTTTGTTTATTTACTTTAGAAGACATTATTGCCTACAAAGGAGCAAAATTGCCTTCCGGTATATGAAGCAAAGAGCCAGAGCTAATCCATCTAATCAGTTATTCACAAGTGAATTTTAAATGTGTCATTGAGAATCACAGCTGAAAGGGACAGAGGCCCTTTCCTGCACTGTTTTTGCTGAGCTATTGGTACTAAAGCAATTATAAGTTGGGCTCCTAGCCCAGACCTACATGTATGGGAGATGCAGACAGCAGCAAGTGAGCTGAAGAGCTGCTGCAGGACTGTTGAATATTTAGTGGAGAAACACAACTGAAATGGTTTTGCAGCAACCAGCACAGCTACTGGTTGGGTATTCCCCCTCTGTACAATGTGGTGTTTTATTTCCTACCGTGTTTGTAGCTTTAAGATGATTTTGCCATTAGACCTTCTGCTTTCAAGATTACAGTAGCAATGATAAATAGGTGCAGTTTCAGGTCTGCAAAAAGACTGCTAAGCCTGCTTCAGGGACTAATGCAGATAAATGACATCCTTTCTGGGCAGACTTTATGGTCCAAAACCAGACACACAGGACATTCCCAGGTCACTTACATTTTATTGCTTCAGCTGAGATAATTCACATGATCTGTCTCTTTCATTCATCCTCCCATCCTAGAAACCACCTGTGTTCTCCATCTTCTGTTTCAAAGGCATTTACAATACAGCTAGGAGTAAGGTTAATTGAGAAAGAAGCCAGATAAGGGACAGATGTGTATTTAATTGAAAATAAAAAGGCTGCCTATTTGTTAGTTATAAATCAGAGAATACACAGCCTTAAGCACATAACTCTAATCCACCTACTCAGTGGTTATAACAGTAACTTAGCATTTCCATAGCCCTTCTGATTGCTCCATTTTCATGCTGAGGAAGTTCCTCAAGTTGTTTCATAAACAGAAGTGTGAGATACACAATATTCAATTGCCCAAGCCCAAGGAGGCTGCATTGTCCACAATAAATCTGCTTTGCACTAGGCTTCATGCAGCACACAATATAGTTGGCTGTCACCAGGAGCCAGTTAAAGTTTGTTCCCTTGCTCTGACTTGTTCTGAGAGTCCCTGTAGGGACAGGTCTATCAGTGTTGCTGCCTCTCACATCCAGGCTTTTGGTGTTGGATGGCTCCAGGTGATGCTGTAGGGCTGGATGCCTATGAGATATCTCAGGAGGTGTCAAAAAGCAATTGAGAGGGATATGGGCTTGAGGCTACAGGTGGGAGTGGCCAACATAAAATTCAAGGAATATTGGATTTGAGAAGTAGGTTTTGCAGGAGACAGAAGCTTGAAAGAGGAAAAGGGTATTGTAAGAGGAGGGGATGTAAGACTAAAGTACTGGGTATGGGAGGAGATTGGTATTAAGGTGGATGTCCCTTGATGGAGGGAAAGTAGGAGCTATAAGGTGTGAGAAGTGTAAGGGTGTCAATCCATGCCAGATTATCTGCTCCTCAAACATCTGAATTCAATTAAGTATGTGGTCTGACTACTTTTAACAGTGGCTGCAACATCAACCCAGCAGCTGCTGAGACAAAGCTGCTGCCTGTGGCTGCACTGGACATGAAGGTTTCATGCCTCCCACCATTACCAAAAGAGTCAGCTCCCATGCACACATCTGTGGCAAGAGTTTTAATTCCTCACAGTAATTCCTGCCTGTAGCACCTTTTCAGAGGTGCTTATGAGACAAGGGTCATGGGGCTGCAGAAACACAGCTATACAGCACAGGGTAGGAGAGGTAAGTATGGGAACTTTATAGCCAAGGAACTTCATATATTCATCCCAATAACTTGGAGGGAATCCAAATGTCATTTTCAGACATTCTGCTATGACAGAAATCTAGCAGTTCTGGTCCAAGTTTAGTGAGGAACATAAGCCTGGATTGTTATTAAGCATATAGCAATGGGAAAAACATAAAACACTATACATGTACTTCCAGACAAATAAAGAAAAGCATTTTTAGGAGAAGCTGTAATAACTATTTTCTGTGGATACAGAACATCTAGGAAAGACTCTATCTGGACTTTTTGTGACTGGAAACAAGCTTCAGCCCAAGGCAGAATCTTTCATTCATTCTTTTCAGCTTAATGCCAAAATGTCCAGCTCATATCAGCTTTTCAGTATGTCTTGGTTGTGCTTTTGCTGCTTTACGAAAAGGAGGCTCCTTGATCACTGAGTAGCTCCTGTTATTCAGAAAGATGGTGCCCTTCCAAACTGTGGTAGGATTCTATGAAACTCAGCCCCAGAAGAGTGATGAGCGAAGAACACCAAGGAAGCTGGCAGAAATCAATCCCCACAGTAAGTCAAATATTAAAGTAAATATTTGTGTTTCATGTAAAAAAATCAAACAAAACCAATGAAAAACAAACAACCCTCCAAAAGTCCCTAAACCCCCTCACAAAAAAACTCAAACAAAAATAATTTTTTAAAAATAACAAAACCCCTCCACAGAATAATTTTTCCCAAAAAGACATTTTGCTGAAACAATCTTTGTCAAAACTTGATAAGATGCCTCTTCGTCTAACTTCAAACCACCTCCAAAGCAAGCTTTTCCTTGAGTGCATATATTTCTGCCTCCTAATGACTTGGCAAGCAGTGAGTTGTGGCCACTGCTACTAACCCATTGATTCCTTGTTTGGGGAACAAAAGAGGCATCTCCATTGCTGGTAAAGTGGCACCTCTTCTGTCTGAATAGGCAGAGGATCTTAGCCAGCTTATACCAGTATAATTAAGGCAGTGCAAGCCTTTATCTCTGGCTTTACATAGATAGAAGAGTAATTCTAATTTAATTTATCATTGTAATTCAGATGACCAAGCTCTACAAGAAAAAGCTTTCTCTTTATGTGTTCATTTGCTTCTATATTGGGGGGGTGGGGGGTGGTATTTACACATTTTGGCTAAAAATAATTGTACCTTCTCCAATTCCAGTTGCTGCACTTTTATTAAAGATTGTAAAGAATGATGTGCAAAAGTCTTTCTATCTCTGCTCATAGCCTACTTTTATCTTGATTAAACTTTGTCTTGGAGTCCAGGCCCTGTATTATACATTCTTACAGCAACTAGCACAGCATATCAAACATGGATTTCAAACCCCATGATAATACATATTTTAGTTTAAAATAATGGCACTCGTGGCTTACACTCAGTCACTGCTTTCCACTGTGGAGATTACAATTGTTTCACCTTTGCTGTTCTGCCTGGGCACTTGAGGCTTCACATAACCATGCTTTGAAGTGCTCCTTCCAAGTTTAGAATTTACTGTTTGAAATGTCTGATGTAATGCTATCTAATCCTTTCCATGGCTTCAGGGAAGACAAGCTTTCAATTTGGTGAAAAATGTATTTCTGTAAGGTTATTAGAATAAAATGAAATAAAAACCAGTTGTGGAGTGATCATCACAAGGCAGCTTGATATGGTTTCTTTTTGAATGAAGCAGAGGCCAGCTCCTGCCCTGCTCAAAGCAATAGCAGGGTTGCTGTCAGCCTCCATAAGCTCCAGATCAAACTACAGCTTCCATTCAGGACATTTTTTTATTTGTTTTTAATAAGGTTGATGTTCAGGAAAAGGTCAAATGTAAAACATAGGACTTGTTTTATAGGATACTTGAATCTCTTTTTTTTTAAGTGGCCATATAGATTAGAAGCCATACGTGGAAGACCCGAATAATCTTACACGTGGTAGCAATCACTATTCTGCATTATGCACTCCCTTCCTAATATTGTATGTGAGCAGATGGGGTCTTTCCTCCAAGAGTGCTCTTTATTCATGTTCTTGACTTGAAGTTATCACTATGATCTTAAACCACTTTTATTAGAGAGTCTGTTTTTAATCAAGAGGGAAGGGGGATTTGCAGTGAAGAAAAAAACACTGGTGGGTAAAATGAACCACCACAGAGACAAAAATAAACAGAGGAATTTCCTTCAATGCCCTATTTCATCTTCCTTTTTCCTCTTTATTAAATAAAACATATTAAATAATTTAACATAATATTGTTTTTATAAGCACTGTCATTAAAGTAGCTGCTTGTTTTAAACTAAAATACAGTGTCTTTCTTTCTTTTGCATTCACTTTCTTGTTTCTTTTTGTATTGCATATATTCAATACATAACTAGAAAGGAAATAAGAGGAGAAAATTTAGTCTCAGGACTGCCACTGTCTTAACAAATCAAGGCAAGAGGGTGTTTTGCTGTTTCATTTTCTTGGTCCTCCTGTACATGACTTCAAAATGGTGCCAGTAAATCTAGGAGTAAACTCCATGCTAATTTTGAGTGTCCAATCTTTGAAAAATGAAGGTTGATGCAATTATCAAATAACAGCAATGGTAATAATACTGTCTGACAGTGGTAGTTCATGAAGAATCCAGCTGAGAGCTGGACATGAAAAATGCACAGCTCAGGTTTTGCCTAGATTAGGGGAAGTGCCTGAAGATTGAATACAAGTTCTTTGTAAATTCAGTGAGGTGCTAGGAGATATTTTGGCATCACAGCCACCTTCTCTGTTCTGCCCACAGCCACCAGGAAAAAGAGCAGGAAGGGTGTCTCCCTTCACCCACCCCAGAGCTGGAGCTCAAATACATACTCAAGGGACAATTATGCCAATGTGCCCAGCTGTGGTGACACACTGGCTGTGCTGTTGGCTCAGCTGCAGGACCTTCCTCTCTTTCAAAACCCTGAGATCTGCCCATCAGGATTCATCAGGAGTAGTAGGCAGACCTGGAAATTTAGGTTAGACTGCACCACCTCCAGCTGGCTGAACCCAGATTGAGTTTCAGGTGTTGACACGCAGACACAGCAGATGAAACACCAATAAGGGAGGTGGTTTAGTCTCCAGCAGCCTCCCTGAGTGCCTCACTCTTGTCTTTGCCACCTTCTGTGGCAAGAGCAGGCAAATCACAGGTAGAAGTAAATGCCTGTAGTTCACTGAACTAGAAAGTCAAATAGAATTTGAGTGGGCTGGGCCAGCACACCATGTTCACATCATTTAGGAGCAACTTGATGTAGAAGAGTTGTGCTTGTAAGTCAATATCCTTAAATACCTTCTTTAGGGTAAATGTGCTGTGAATGCAGAAGTTGTATTTTTAGCAATCCAAGTTAAAGCACGGGCAGAACATAAACTCAGCCATTTTTCCAAGCTCACCCCACACTAGCCTGACTTGATCCCAACACTTAAATTCTTACAGTCTTGACAGATCTTACAGCTGGATGCAAATACATTCTATTGAGTCCTAGTGAAATGTTGGGGCCAGCTGGAGTGGACCAAACTAGTAGAATATTTTTAAAAACAGCCTAAATCACATAATATCTTCTCTAGAGAAAGTGCATAAACAGGGTAGCAGCAACGATTAAAAAAAAGTGCTGAAAAACTCTTTGCTAGTATTCTATTCACAGAGGTGGTGAACTCCTGAGAGATTTGGGTGGCCCCAAATCTGCAGTACATGTATCTTATGCTTCAAATAACCATTTCCCCTACACTTAAATCACAGCCTTTCCTACTTTCATGAGCTGAAAGGGCCAGAGGAACCCGTTCTGTGTTAGCTCAGCTTTTCCAGGGAAAAAGGTCACCCTGTTACTGTAAATCCACTTCTTCCATCTTCATGCTAGTAAGTTGCAGATTTTGGGAATGGGAATAGAAAGCTGTTTAAATAATTTCATCATCCGTGACTGAAAGGAGAGTAAAATAGACTGAATTCTTAAAAAAAAAAAAAGGTA
>LXPA01009208.1:0-24323 GCA_001655095.1 Phylloscopus trochiloides viridanus
GAAAGAAAGAGGTACTAAAGAAAGAAAGCAGAGCTAGATTAGCTACTTTACAACTGACAGTACTACCAATTTATCCCTCACTTGATCGGTAATTGTAAATTACAAAAACTTTAATTTTTGCTGATGGTTTCAATAAAAAAAAATTATATATTCTTGGGTACATGTATTTTAAGGTAGATAAAGTTCAGATGGTTTGTGGAACCCTTAGGTCAAACCCCAAACTATCCATACAGTGTAATGAAGATCCCAGAGTGGGTCAGGTTGGAAGGGGCCACAGTGGTCATCTGGTCCAGCCTCCCTGCTCAGGCAAGGTCATCCTAGAGCACACAGCACAAGATTGTGTTCAGGCAGTTCTGGAGTATCTCCAGTAAAGGAGATTCCACAGCCTCTCTGGGCAATCTGCTCCTGTGCTCAGTCTCCCACACAGTAAAGAATTTCTTCAGGCAGAGCTTCCTGTCCCTCAGTTTCTGCCTGTTGCCTCTTGTCCTGTTGTTTGGCACCACTGAGAAGAGACTGGATCCATCTCCTTGGCATCCTCCCTTCAGACTTAGAGGCAGTGATGAGGTTCCCCCTCAGAATCCCACAGCTACCTGCAGCTGGGCCACACACACCCAAACTGCAGCCTGAATTCCCCAGGCACAGACACACACACCTCCTGTACATCACTGAGGGAATCCTTCCCAGCTACTAAACTGCTCAGCACCAGCAGCTTTGAGCAGCACTCACTCACCTCAGTCACTGGGTTCAAAATGCTCCCCTTGTGCTGCAATCAGCTTTGGTGCACAGCTTTGGTCCCTTAACCCCTTCTAAACCTGTGTGTGCCCTTCTGACAGACACACGTTATGCCCCCGGCCTACCGTAGTAGTGCTACATGTGCAATATATTTCTTTANAGCCTACTGTGCTACATGTGCAATATATTTCTTTACCTCATTTTTTACATTCTGCTGTGATTACAAGAGCAGATCAAGAATTATTTTCTGCTTAGAGATTTCCTGTATGACTTTAATATAGCACTTGTCCTTTTCTTGTTTCTGACCCTAGTCCTAACAGAAATTTCTCAATCTCAGACTACATCACTTTGTTCTTATTCTTCCTTGGAAAACTCATTCTGATATCTGTCACCACCTTCCCTCAGACAGACTCCCATTCCTCTTTCTGCTGTGGCCACAAATAATTGCCAAATGGTGCAAAGTCCCATTTTCAGGTATACTTCTATCCATTCTGGAACCTTGCTCCAGTGAAGGGTTTGTTTGTTGGTTTGTTGTTGTTGTTTTGTTTTGGGTTTTTTTGTCTCCTCCTTACCCCAAAATAATTTGGTTGTGGGCTATTTCTTGATTGCTTCAAGGTGTACTGTAGTCTTGTCCATGTTCAGAAAAATTTACTGTAGCCAGATCCATTACTTGCAAATGACAGTACACGAACAATCAATGGGGGACTTTGGTGGTACCTTACAAAGTATCAATTTCAGGGCAGAGCAATCCTGGGATCTCTAACATTGCCAAGATTGTTACTGCTGTAAGCAAGAATTTTCCCAAGGAACAACTGAGGTGAAATTCAAAGTTTTGATCAAAGTAGAAAACTCCTCTGAATTAAGGGCATTTAAGGCTGGGAAATTTTTGTGGTGGCAATCACACAGGCTTTTCTTATGCTTGTTTATGATAGCTGTATATCAGTATCCTGGCTGGGATAACAATGATATATATATTAATATTCTAATTGTAAACAGCAAATACTGTTTATCCTAACTCTACCTTCATTTTATTAACTGATTCCTTTTTTGTAATATTTTGCTTACTACTCTTATTTTTATCTTAAATTTTCAAGTAACCTAAATTTTTAAATATTAAAGCAATTTTTTTTAATAACAGCTCATTCTTATTGCAGTCCTATATTAAAAAGCAGCTGGGTCAAACTCAGTTTCATATGAACAGTGCTTGAAACATTAAAATTGCATGAATAGCCAAGAGTCTCAGTTGCATAACCAGAGCCAAGGAGCAGCCAATAAGTCTCTGCCAATCACCCCTATTCATCAGCAACTTTTGTTTGACTAAAGCATATCAGCTAGAAAAGCAACCTGTCATAGTTCAAAGATTTAGAGAGATGAAGAACCTCTTTCTTCCCTTGATAATTTGCCAGAATCATGAATCATTTCTATATGAAAAATACTGTGCATTACTCCTGATTTGAATCTGCCCAGCTCTCCAGCTATAACCTTTAGTTTCTGTTATGATTTTTATTGCTGTTCTAAAAAGCCAATATAAACTCAGTGCATTTTCTCCTGCTTCCAGAGAATTACATTTCTTAATCAAGGAGGATCTCTATTTTGATTGGGTTAATGGATAAAAACATCACAGTTCTCCGAGAGAAATAATTTAATGAGATCTCAGATCTTTTAGGTGTCCTTCTGCAATGCTCCCATGGTTCAACATCCACAGCAGGCATTCCTGTCACAATGCACATCCAGAGGTAAGGCTATCTTTGAGTTTCAATCACTGTCTTCCTGGAAAATAACTCCTTCTCCTTTAATGATAGCATCACACTATCACTAAGTCTTGTGAAAACAGAAGGATCAAAAGCTCCTTACATCCCTTCTAGACACACCATTTTCGAGGACACAGTTTACCTTGTTTCTGGAAATTCCATCTGGAAACTCCTGCACTGGCAATATTCAAGACTCAGCTTGATGGGTGTGGATAATCTAATCTAAACCTCTGTTTTCCACAGCAGTTCAGATGCTACCCAGAGGTCCTTTTCAGTTTAGGCATTACTATGACACAGGATCACACATTTGCTCAAATGCAGTTACTCCATTCTCCATTGCAGTTTTCAAAAGCTGAGGCAAAACTTTACAAAGTCATCTGATCTTGTGGGTTTATAAATGCCACTGCTGGTTCTTTCACTACCAACTTGGTATCTTCTTTTAAAGTCTTAACCTGTGAAAAGTTTTATCCATGTAGTATTGAAGTGTATAAAACACTTATATACATCATGTATTTACACCATGCTCATGAGCATTAATTGTCTCTACTATTTAGCCCTAAAAAGTGACTCTGCAGGCTGCTGCAGGTTTCTGCACCACCACAGCAGACTCACAGCAGGAACTGTGAGCAGAGCACACATCTGTCTGTGCACAAACACTGTGCACATTTCCTAAGGTGGTTACTTGGGTCTGACAGGTCATTATCTCTGGCTTTATCTCTCAACCCAAAGGATATGTTTACACATCTGACTAAAATCTTTCCTTGCCTGTTTTATTTGTCCTTTTCTTTGTAAAATCACCATTCTCTCACTTGTCACTCTTCACATCTTTACAGAATTGCTTGCCAAACTTCTTTGTCTATTTTATTGAAGAAGTACTGAGGAAACAAAAGATAATGTCATATTAAAATATGCTCTCTGGCTGGGATACACTCTGGTTTTGTAACAAGATACTGTGTACCTACTAGGACAATATGTCATACTCCTATGGCAAAAGATTGTATTGCAATTGCTGGCAGCTTAAGCAGAATTAATTTCTCCACCAAAGTCCAGATACCATTTAAAAAATTATGTAAAAGCTGCCTGTCAATATATTCCCAGGAACAGTTTCAAGAGATGACATTTAACATTCTTCTGTATGAAAAATCTTACCTTCTAGCTATATTTACCTCCTCCCAAATGAACCCATTTCACCACAAATTTCCAAAAAATATAAAATAAAATTGAGTATAAAAATCAAGCTGGCAACCCAGGTGAGAGCATTTTATTACCAAACTTTGAAGCATTCCATGGATTTCTTCAAATGTTAAGTGTCACCTACTTCTCCCTGTGCTAGTCCCAAGGGCCAGCAATTCTCAAGGCACCCTGATCATTTTCCTTGAAAATTCTGCAGGGAAAAATCCAGAGTGTGAACCTTCCCCTGCGAGTGTCTACAGCTAAATAATATTCTTAATTTCAATTTTCAAGGAGGAGGTGTAGAAACTATGCTGGTATCACTGAGCAGGCCTAAAACCATGCCAGATGACTTGTTCCAGTAGCCCAGCCCTACTGGAGGCTAATACACCTCTGGCTACTCTACCAGGGGTCAAGGTTGGGAAGAATCTGTATTTTTTTTATCTTTCATCATTCAGATAATTTCCTGCTACAATAATCTTCTCTTTCCAGCTATCAAGACAATGATCCCTAAGCACTTACTACTCGTAGTCTTTCTGTAAAGATCACTGTACTCTACAAGTGGTTTGTGGAAACCTGTAATATAAGAAGGAACAAAAAAAAAAAAAATACCCTGCTAAAGAAAAGAAAAAGCAAAACAACTGCACTATGGTTTACTCTAATTTTGTTTACCTAATACTGTGGCTGAACAAACTCTCAGAAGCTTTTTGGCCTTTGAAATAGTATCTGCAAATCTTTAAACAATGTGCTTCTTAATGGCTGGATTAACTCAAACTGTACAAAACTCCTTAGACTAAGACTGCACTGCTTTCATGTGAAGTAGCAAGGCAGTGTGTCAGAGAAATAAATATTTTGTCCTGCTGACTCTCAGCCTACCAATCATGGAAAAGGGAGCAAAAGGCCTTGTTATGTGGCCTGTGATATTATCCCTTATCCTCTCTGACCAGCACAAACTGTCAGGAAAGAAATAGCTCTGCTGATAAGAAGGAATATCTCCCTCTCTTTTAAGTGGAAGTATAGTAGCTCATAGTGCAGTTCTCCTTCAAGTCAACAGAGCTCATAGTGCAGTATTTATTTAAGAAATTTTCCAATATGATGAATTATTAACTTGTTTTGGTTGTGTCTTTTTGGATTAGGCTGAGGAAAAGAAGTATAACTCCCACAATGTCTCCAGATCTCAGCATCATTTTTCTTTTGATCAGTACACTTTGGACTTACAGAAGCAAATTGCAATCATATTATCAGTCAAAAAAAAAAAACCACAAAAAACTGCTGAAAAACAGCACTTGTATTAACATTTTAATCACATGCTTTTGAAATTATCTTCAATGAATGGCAGTTAACTCAAAACACCCACCTGGGACAGCAAAGTCAGTCTGATGTTTGCATATTCCTACTTACTGAAGCCTTCCAACAGAAAGAGCTTGGTTATTAAAAACCAACTGCTGATGTATTTACATGGAGCTTTTAGGAAAGGCAATGGGGAAAAACGGTGCCTTTTTACATTGCTGACAACCAGCCTCACTTCCATGGGGGATATTTGAGCATCATGCCTAATGTTGTCTGAAGTAGGGGCTTAAATGAGAAACAACTGGTTGATCCTCTTCTTAGATGAGAACAAAGTAACAGGAGAGATAAGA
This sequence comes from Phylloscopus trochiloides viridanus, assembly GCA_001655095.1. NCBI lineage: Eukaryota > Metazoa > Chordata > Aves > Passeriformes > Phylloscopidae > Phylloscopus > Phylloscopus trochiloides. The sequence goes on from LXPA01009208.1 coordinate 5,294, forward strand.
GAGATCACATGGGCTGAGTCTGGGCAAATTTGTTCTTTGCAATGCTTCTTGGTGCCTGAACTTTCAAGTGATCAAATGACAGAGCTATGGTTATGACTGCTTACCTGTCTGTTATGGACAAGGAAACTGGAAATTCTCCCTTTATTTGTGAACCAAGGCAGTCTACTCATAGAAAAGATAAAACTATGTGCTTTTTATTGAGCATGATACCACAATATGCTGCTAACCTTACAGCTGGTGTCAGTCATTAGTTTTTGAAAGTATTTTAATGGTTTTGCTCTTCAGTGCAACACCCAACACACCTAGAATGGACTCAAAGCAAAACCTTCTCCTTGGCTCATGCAGGCTTTTCTTCCTGTATAACTCTTACTCAACCTTCCCTCCCTCCTGGATTTCAGATAAAATTACTTAAATCTGGCAGTTGCAACAGAATGCTGCCAGACTCAGCTTCTTTGCTGAATTTGGGTGAACAAATGTAGGTGATTTTGTGGGTTGGCAGAGACAGTAATACAAAATCAGGCTGGCTGTTCTGGTTAAATGAGCAGTCAAACAGTATGTAAGATTAGGTTTCCAAACATAGCTCCCTGCCATATACTGAGGTAAGTAAAACCAGATCATCGCCCTCGTCTCCACTGAAAGCATCTGAAGGCAGAATGAACATTTTGAAATTATGACTGCATTTTAAAAGACTTCTGAAAGATCACAGAACCCAGACATATAAGAAAGTTTTCAAACCACAGGGAAGATAAGCTGAAAAACAAAGCAGTAGTGGCTAGACAAACCTCACTTGAAAGGCTTGATAACTTTTGTCTGACTGCTTTTGCAGAGGAAGTCAGGAGTTAGAAAAGCTATTCTGCACTCAAAATCTAATACTGTGTTCCTAAAATTAAAAAAAAAGAGAGAGAGAAGGACAATGACAAAAGCACAGACATTTTGGCAGTATCCAGGAAAGTCTGACAAGTGGCAGCAGAAAGCGGAGATCAAAAGTTCTTTTATTGTGGAAAATACCTAGAATTCCATGTTTATCTTACCACAATAAGCTACTGAGTGGTTATCTAAACTGCCCTTGTTTTGCGAGGCGACTCAACACATCTCTAAGTTTTACCTCACATTAGTTTTAGTCTGGTGTGTTTAAAAGGCTACACAGCAACTCAATCTAATCTAGAAGTTTATGCATCTTCTTACAGTCATCACAAAGAGTGATCACATTAAAACAAAAAATCTCTTTGGTATCAGTTCAGAATTACTTGCCCCAGTTGCTACACCTAAAATCACATTGCTGTGACACATCACAAAAAACCTCAGCCCTGTCTCTGACAGCACACCACTAATAGGTATTGTGAGAAATCCACGAAAGTACATTAAAAAAACCCCAACCCTACAGCAGAAGCATCTCACAAGGACCTGTTTGAGTACTTGTGAGCCTGCATTTTTTTTTCTTCATTTCCTTAGTTCTCCCTTTAGAAACTGTGGAAGGTTTCCTTAAATTCCAAGCTGGCTTTGCCTATATACCACAGCAACAAAGAAATCTGTCTAAGATATTATAAGTGGAACTATTCTTGGCAAAATAACATCTCTGAGACAGGTTTAAGCCATGCAGAAACAAGACTGAACTTGCAAGTTCACCGTTTCTTTAAAACAAACCAATACCTGCTGTCACAGCAGGAGGAAAAAAGATATATCAAACCCAAAATATTACAGCAGAAGCTGGAGAAGATGTGAGAAAAAAAGCAGCTCACTCATCTTCACTATTCAAGTATCTTCAGAGGAGAAGTCCACTGTTTTCTAACCCTTCAATTCAGAAGAGGCCCACAAAGTCCAGAGTCCTGGAAGACTTCCAGTAAAAAAGATACTGGATACTCTGCATATAAACATTCTCTATAATTAGAGAAGAAAGCATCTTGGTTTTTGAACAGCATATGACAGATTTTTAAACCATGAGATAAAATCAAAATGTATTTTAACATGGTTCAAGAGAAGCACTTCTTCTGTAGACTGTCAGTCTCCCTTTTAAAAACATCTGATAACTACTGCAGTAATGTAACTTTCTTTGCACCTCTCAAAATCAACCAAGAAACATGTATGGACAATAGGGTAATAATAATGAACACTTAAGGACATTCCTTCTTACAGGGAGCAATGTTTTGAATATAACAGCCTAGCCAAAAGCTTCCATCCTCTCTTACACGAGCCCCTCAGAAGAAAGCCATGGCTCTTTATCACAGCTGTACCTGGCTGGCAGGAGAATCACCAGAGGAGCAGCAAAGAGCTGAGAGGTTCCTTTTTCGTCTCGATTGTGCCACAGGAGCTCGAGGGGTTACCTCCTCCCCAAAAGCCATCCCCTCAGCAGCAGACTGTCCCCAGCACAGAAGGGCAGAAGCAGGAGCAGCACAGGTCCCTCTTCCTCCAGGTGCAGCTTTTCCATAGGTGTGCACACGCGGCAGAGCCTCATCTGATGTGCAACTTCACTGCACATCCGGATGTATGAATGAGTCACACATAAAAAATACTGGTTTCTCATGGTTGCATGCTCACACACGGGTGGGGATTGAGCAAATACATTTGCACATGGGCTGGAAACTACCCTTTTGTGACAGCAGTAATACCCAAGGCCAAGGAGGTCACAACTTAGCAACGAAGGAAGAGGGTAAGTACAGTACAGTAAGAAGGCATGAAAGAGCAATCAAAGTAATACAAATAGTTAATGCTGTGGTGAATATCTTGAATTAAACTACAGCAACAACCAAGTATCATACGTGACCTCTGCAGTGGTCCTGCATTACTGAAAGCTATTCACTGGCCTCACGAAGAAACCTGACTCCGCTTGCTGTAGGGTTCCAGGCTCAGAACGGGATTAACCCAGCTGCTCAGGACGGGCTTAGGAGGCTGTGGCCGGGAGCCCGTGCAGCAGCGCCGGCAGCTGCCGGTGTGAGGGAGCTGCGAGCCCGGCGTGCCGGAGCGCGGCTGCAGCAGGTGCCCGCGGGAGTCACCGGCTGCAACGTCCGGTGTGCAAAACACTTGGTAAAAATAAAATGGAAGGGAAGTACACATGAGCCAGAAATTAAATGCTTGCATCTGATATCAGAGGAAGAGCACGTCGGTCAGACGATCCGCTGGGGGTTTGAGCCAACTGTACCCTAGTCAGCAGGAACATTTTATTGACATCAACACCAGCACCACGAGGGCCAAGAAAAACATTTTGTGGTCTGCACCTCCTCACTCCACCCCACACCCTTCTGGGCTGTTCTGAAGGGTGAGGTTGTCTGCTGACTTCCAGAAAGGTTTGAAGCTGTTTCCATCACATGTTTTCATTTAAATTCCCCAGTGACAGACACCATACTAACTGCCTCTGGTAACGCAGAGTCCCTGGTGTGTGCAGAGCAGAAACCTTCCTCTGCCCCACTCACCCACACAGGAGAGTGCCAGAGGCTGGCTGAAGGCACCATCCTGCCTGTACTCCCAGTGCTGGATTATTATTAGCCAAAAAGATGGCAGCTTGGATTAGAAGCTGAAAACAAATGGGAACAATAGAGACCCTCTAAAAAACCCGAAAATACTGCAGCAGTTACTGGCAAATCATGGTAATTGCATTAGTGTGGTGATCCCATTCTAAGAACAGAGACGTACAGAGGCTCTCCAACATCCCTGGGTAGTAAACGTTGAGACAATGTTGTCTGCTTAATGCAAAGCTATTAAACAATTTTAATATGAAATAGCTTTTTTAAAAAAATAAAGATCACGGGATATTCATAATGAGAGAGCGAAATTGGCACACAAGATCTGTGAGGTTTTGGAGTGGGTTTTTCTTTACAGACTTTTAGGGAAATATATAATAGAAATATAAGTAGATCAAGAATTTACTCAAATTATCACATCTCTGTAAAAAAAAGAAAAAACAGAAAATAAACAGTTTCCTTAGATCTATAAGAAATTTTATAAATGTTCTAATTTTTGGGTACACTTTTTAAATGGAAGCATTTATGTTACATGAGTACTTTTAAATTATTTTTTACATTGGCCTAAAAAATAATTCTTCCTTCCAAGCAATATTTACTGTCACTTAAATCAACCGACCAATGTCATGCAATGGTTTATTTGTTCAGCCAATGGGAAATAAGTGGCATTTCTTCTTACTTATTCTAATCAAAGTCAAATATTTGTTCCTTCTGTGAGTAGTTTGCTACTAATTACAACCGTCTGATGTACAGTATTTTGTGTTACTAAAAATAGGGCTACAAATTAATAAATGCAGCTAAAATTATGCTTTCAAAGCACAGTGGAAGAAAGCCCAAAGCTCATACATAAACATTGACAGCAGGTCTGTTTCCAGACTTTAAACACCCACATAGCCACAACATAGGTGCAAATTGGAGAAGTCTCTGCTTGTTCATTTGGGAGGAAGTGCATCTGAAATGAACATATTGTGTAGGATTTAAAATCAGAATCAACTTCTTTCAAATAAAAAAAAAGTGCCTTTTAACTCTGTTTCTCCAGTCTTGACATTTTCCTCTTGCTGCCTTCCTCCTTTATTAAAGGATACATATCTCCCTCCAGACTGAAGAAATATTTAGCTTCAATTGAAATTGAAGTACAACTAGTTTTTCTCTTTTGAATTAAATAATTGCAATGAAGATAGTTTATTAAAGAAATGTGTAAGAAATGTGTAAGAAACCACTTAGAAACTGAAATAGTCTTAAAACTTAATTGAGCCCTGGAATTTTCAGTCATGAGACATTAACATAGTCAAGAATTCAGCAACACAAAACAGAACTGGACATTCATGTAGGTATCAGAAAGAATTAGCAAAAAGATAATTTTGGAAGATAAATCTCAAGATGTGGAACTAAATAATCTGTAACTACTAAAGATCAGAACATACACAATGGCTGATTATCCCACATCCACCACCTGACAGGTGTTAATAAATTGCCCTTATGAGGCAGAACTCATAACAAAAAACATATTATTGGTCTTTGGGATTTCATAATCTAAAAATAAGCTACGAGAATAGCTTCTCTCTTCCTTTCCTTAATAACTAATTGTGAATTTTAGACTTTTTTTTTTATTATTTTTTTAGTGAAGTATACTTATGGCAGTGTATTGATCAGCCAATGAAAATCTTTCCTAAACTGAAACAAATGACACTGCTCACTGCTTACTAAGGCAGCAATCTCCTAGTGAATAACTGGAATCACCACAATCCCCTGCACAGGGGGCCACACTAAATGCAGTATCACAAAAGGTACGAATTGGGACAAAAAACCCACAAGACCAAAAGAGGACCCTCAAAAGATTCTTTATCAACCAAAAGTCCCTGCATTGATTTGCTATGTCAAGATGCAAAACTTGATACCACAGATTCTGAATTTACTGAACTGGCAAAATTACCATGACTGGGTGAATGTTAAAAACACACATCTCAGGGGCAGCTGTCAGAGTCACAGGTGTTGGCCCCAGTTTTAACAATAGCACTGTTTTTCCTGGTGTACTCAACTCATTTGAAGAGAAAGGAAATTGGAATATATGTACATAAGCAATTGGTTTGTCTTATTCACTCTTGTTCTCCCATTTGAGCCCAGAAAAGACATTTAAATCCCAGTGATTATGGTTACACCAAACCAGTTAATCAGGTGACTTGAGTGCAATCTGCCTTTGTTAGAAAATCAACTGGAAAATGCTGTAAAGCAGCAGCAATAGTCCAGAGATGCATTTATTTTTCTAATGACTGACATAAATATGTGCTCCCATCCCAGCTGACAATGTGCATATAGCACAAACGTGCTTCCCAGTGAGAAGCTCACAAGAGTTTCAGCTGCAACAAGAACAACCCAAGCATATTCACAACCATTTGCAGGGAAATGGTTTTTGGATACAGCAAATTCACCAGTTCTGAGGCTAATCACAGGTTACAGAGGGAGCCTTGACCAATGCCTAGGGAAGTTACACTGTCCCCTCAGCACTACCACCAGCACAACCTGTTGCCCTCACCCAACATCTCTGCCTGGCTGTGATCATCTGCCAGACAAGTGCTCCTCACACCTTCTGTAGCACACTTCCAGAGCTATGGCCAAGTGAGAATGTCTACCCAAGACCAGCGTGGCCAAAAGTGCCTGTAGACCAGAGCTTGCAGGCCTTTATTATCACTTCTGTCACAAACTTATTGAGCTCTCACACGTAAATAAGGGGCTTGAAATTAATTTTTGGATTTAGGGATCACTGACAAGCCCCATCTAGAATGGTCTCCTGAAGATACCTCCTGTGCTGCTCATCCCTGAGCTGGGCAGGAAGCAACTAGAGGTGCTTTCTGGTTTAAAAGCAGAGTTGGAAGAGGAAGCAGTTGCAAAGCACCCTTTGTGCAGACACTCCTCCCCACCACTGCTGATGGAGCCAGTGCTGCACTGAAGCCATCCCACAGGCAGGGCCCTGCTGGCTGTTTTGGGGCAGCTTTTGGCAGTCATCAACAGAGGCAACCCAGAAAGAATGAGGGCTAAACCGAGTATGTGCAGAAACACACCTATAAATGCCTCAGGACATTTTGGGCCAGAAAAGGTTAAGTTTATGAAACCTAAGGAATCTCAGGTGTCTACAATAATTGGGAGAGGTTTCCATGGGCAACACTTTTGAAGGCAGCTGCCTAAAATATGCTTTAAGGGATACCAAAGTCCTAGATTCTTTACTGGATTTAATAATAGGTACTAGAACAAGATTACTGCAGGCATTTACTTAATCAACTGAATACAAAGCATTCTAAAAATACTTTTGCTTGTCATAAAATTAGATTAGAAAAATATATGTACAAAATTCACATGAAGAAAGGTAAGTACAAACAACGGCCTGGGACTTCTGAGTTACAAACAATACACACTATTTAAAATGGAGAGGCGTTGCCAGAGGAAAAAAGTTACTAATCCTGTTGGGGCAAAGCAACTGCACTGGTGTGTGGCTTGCATGGGGGAGGGAAGGAAAAAGAAAAGGAATTGCTTTATTAGCCTTTTTGTAGCTTAGTTTTGTTTGCTTGTTCAAAAAAAGCCCCAGCTTTTCAAACTACTTTTAATTGATAAATGAAGAAACCTATATTTATCAAAATAAGTATTAACAATCTAGTTAAACTTCATTTACTCCCAGAGATACCTTAGGGCTAGTAGTTTAATATGTACCTTAATAGGTTGCCTTACTTTTATAAACTAGAGGGTAAAATTGAAAGACTTTCCACTGAGACACTCTATTAGGAATATTCTTCTTCCTCAGCATTTTCATTTTGAGTGAATACAAAGTAAATCCACTTTACTTTGCTAATGAACCAGCTCTTTGTTCATTTATCTATCAAGCTATTTATAAATATCTTGCAATCACAGCATTATCTGGGGGCTAAAGAGCATGTTTCAGCTCAAAACAAATGGACATGTCATCTCATGTCCTTCCATAAAAGACCAAACTGGGCTTGGAATCCAGCAGAGATTTAACCTCATAATCGTGTTGCATATGTTCATTTCCATAGCTTTTCTTAGGTGCTTGTAACAGTGTAAAATACAAGCAGTTGCCCTTAACTTAGAGCAGCCCTGGAAAGCAATAAATGGTTGCTCCAGATACAGGTGAGACAGGGGACACGTGTGGGCACTGGGGAGGGTCCCCCTGCCTCGGCAGGGTTACACAGCCTGCCCAGGGACAACGGGGAACTGCTGTCACACTCGGGCAGGGAAGTGGTGCCCATTGGTGGAGAGGAGGCAGGAACTCACAGCAGTCTCCTGAAACAACTTCTGAAACTTTACTTTTTCCCCACACAAATACCTACGGCCTCTGCTGACACAACAGTGAGTTCTGGCTGTATGGCCAGAACTTTTTTCTATTTGACTTCTCAAATAGAAAAAGGCATTTTTTGGTGACACGTTAAGTACAGCAGTATGTGAACCAAGTGGTGATTCAATGACATGGAATCAAATAGAAAAATTTGCAGCATATCCAGATTAAAATCACATTCTTCGCATTTTGAAACTGAATGTAATTATTAACTCTGTTTTTTAACTTGCACAGACCAAAGAAGTGTTCATTCAGTAATTAACACTGAATCAATTTCTCCCTACCCGATTCAATGGCATCAACCAGCAACAGCATAAAATATGCTAGTTCATTTTACACATTGGTATTTGTATATATGCAAGTACTAAATAACTAACACACATACTCTGGGAGAAAGTTAAATTGAAATGAATTCTAAAAAATTCCCATTGATAACTCAGTTTCAAGATATAACTGTGTGTAAAAGCAAAAGAGCTGTGACTAAAAAAAATCAGTTTTTCAAGTGATTTCTTCACTTGTAGTGCTTTCAATTCTTTCACTTTAAAAGTCACTACACATTCCAAAAAATGTTTATTTAACCTTGCCTAATCAAGCAATGCAGAATATCAGAAAACCTTTATACCCTGTTTTTTCACCTGGAATTAGACAATGTGCTTACCAAATTCTGCAACCCCCTCATTCCCTAAATCCTACTGAGGATCTACATGGAAGTGAAGTTCCTCTCAAGTTTACATCTCTCAGTAGTCCTGGGCAGAACATTACGATCTTTCTCTTTTCACATTTTCAAGCTCGGGCGTTGTCCCCACCCTCTCCCACCCAGACCTACCCGTTTCCATTCCACGCCGAGCAATTTGAACCAAGTGAACTCTGGAGCCCCAAGGCTGCTTCCCGTTATCACATCCCACCGTGCCAGCGGGGGGCCATCCCCTACCTACCGCTGTTTACTTGATCTGTCCTGACTGATGTCAGCACAAAAGTGCTCGCAACTAAGAACACAGGGCGTTTACTGTCTCTCCAGGGGGACTGAAACGATCCTCTTTTGTTTATACCTCAAATCCCAAAGTCCCAATAGCCTTTCTGTTGCTAGACTTTCACCTCCAAATATGTTTACCTTCTACTAATGTATTTTTACCCAAGGAAAAAAAAATCTATTAAGAAGTGCTCAAATGTTACCTATGATATTAAAACACACACTCAAAGTCAGTTTAACCAACTGATACTAGGATTCATGTAAAAACCAAAAAGCCTCAGTATTTTAACAGACATCAAATCCTGGTATATGTGCTGTTGTAATTTCAGGGTTCTATTTTAACAGTTAAAGGAGAGACATCTGGCAATAATCTACAAATAAATACAGTGTCTCCATTCTTAGTTTCTCCTCCAAAACACTACCTAGGAAATTTTTGCAGCATGATTCACATAATCAACATGATACATTATAATGCCTTTCAAATAATTCCGAATTCTTAGTTCGTTCGATAAAGAACTCATTTTTGAAAGAGAAAAGGGAACGTGCCCTGCCAGAAAACTTGCTTTATGGACGCAGCCCTGCTGCCAGCAGGAACGTGGTGAAGCAAACTCCACGATTTCAAAAGCATTTTTTCACAGCGAGGGCAGAAACAGAAAGAGGCTTATTTACCGAAATACGAGATTCCACAGGTGAGGCCAGAGACGGTCTGAAATCCTCTTCTTTTAGTTCCAAAAGTTTTAATTTATGGTGAAGTCTGTAATAATCCTTTCAAGCTGCCAGGTAGAACGCACGCCATAGCTCAGCCGTGTTTTCTTTCGCCCTTTTGCAGAGTAACTTTGTTATTTGCATACAGCTTAGTCCTGGCCTATGGGACTTTTTGAACATCTACATGTTAGATTAGCTGTCTTGACATGCTCTATCAAGCATGACATCATGGATCTCCATGGTAACCTTAGCCACACCTGCCCAGATGCCAGAGTTACCTGTCATGTTCAGATCTAAATGAACACAACAAAAAAACTCTCAACCACCATTTTCTAGGCAATCAGCCCTGCAAAGGCACCGGAAGGATTTGGGTTTTGTTTTTAATTGATTGAAATCTAATTTCGTTTGCCAAGAAAATTTCTTCTTCATGGAGCACTGCCTGAAGCACTAGAGCTGCTCCTGACCCTTCCACACCTCCCAGCCTATTTCCTAGTCAAACAACAACTGAAGAAAGCTGTGGTAAACTTCTTCCAGCTCACTTTCTTACCCCAGGCTCACAAGCTCCTGCACAGAAAAACTTCTACACATTCATTTTTGTTCTCTGCCCCTCAGAAAGGTTTTTTTAGAGCTGACTTGTAAAACAGGTTCACAGCAGGGATTACCCCCTCCCATTGCCAGGTTAGCATTTTAACCTTTTAATTGCTAACTCCTTTTCATGCTTGCAGCTACAGACCCAGCTTTTACACTTGTTCCTGCTTTCCTTCTCTGCTGACCGGGATCAACCTCACCTAAGCAGGTGACCGTGTCCTTCCACGAGCTCCACAGCAGATGATTCACACTGTCTGAAACTGAAGACATCCCAGACTGTTTCCTTCTTGTTTGCTTTTTTTTCTAACTTCCCTGGGACTACACTAGCACCTTCCTTTCATCACCACAGGTGAGATAGCCTTGGCAGAGGTAAGGTATTTAAAGCTCCTGCAGAAACTTGCATTACCTAACAAAAACAATCATTCCTTGGCTTTACAGGCCTCCAGGTGGAGCAAGCTCTGGTGCCCAGCTGTGGACTTAGAAGGGGGAAAAGCTGCAAGGTGAGGGCGAGCTGCTGGGCTGTGGGTCACAGGGCTGTGGCCATTGGGTGCTGCATTCTCCTGTGCTGGGGCACACAAGGCATGTCTGTACCCCTCCCAGGCTGCTGCAAAGTCATGCTCCAGTTTACCACAGACCAGCTTAGCTGCAGGCTATTTGCCTTGCTGCAGTATCCCAAGTCCCTTGTGCAAATAAAGATGGCCCCTGCCTCTGTGAGCTTTCCTTTCCAGAAGAGGGTATCACAAACAAGGCAACAAACCTTCAGAGGAGAAATTATCTGTGTGCACAGCTGGGAGGTTTCAGGTCATCACATTAGCTAACCATCAGTAATCCCTGCTGGCATTTTACCTGGCCATGATTGTACTTCTGATTTGTGGCAGATTATCAGGAGCAGAAATGGGTCCTCAGGAGGCACATCCAGGGAAGGATTTATCTGAATAAATGAAGCCTGGAGGAAACCATTAGCGCATAGTGGAAGATGCAGACAACATTCAGCTGCCCTTGCCGGTGGAAGTGATACAGTAGGATGTGACATCAAGTATTTTTTCCCTGATGTTTATTTCCTACAAACAAGGAGTCAGTTTGCCATACTCAGATAATGGGCAAGAGAAGAATGTCCACATAGAAGAAACCAGACAATTACCAATCTTGATCTTCTATTTGTTGTGAAGCTGACAGGGTTTAGAGCAACCTGGAAGAAAAATTATGCGATATACCAGGGGCTACCTCCTGACTGTAAATACTGGGGTATCTTATGTCTCAGCTGCACTATTTGACAGAGACATTAGAAAATGGGGTTGCAGTAACTACTATCCTTGATAGGCATCCTACAGTGGGGAAATTCACACCATGGACAATGTTGCCACTTTCCAGATACTGGAGCAGCTGAAGAAGTAAGAAGGGAGAAAAGGAACCAGGAAAGGAACCTGGAAAATAAATGGTGACATTTTAATTTAAAATGTGACACTTTAAATCATGTCTTCCCATACATCTTATAAATTTTGTTTGTGATACATGTATATGTTACATATGCATACCTACTACATGTACATGTAGTTTGTCTTCTATACCGCTACTACACACTTACATATATAAAGGTGGAAAAAATGAAGTATGGATGCTAAAAACACATATACACCCTTCAAAGCAAAATTATACTAATTATACTGTAGTCTTATTCATGGAGTGGCTAAGAAATCACGCATTATACATAACATACATGCACACATATATATATACACACACAGCTGTGTGTATGTATACATATTTATACACACATACCCATGTGTATCCATATACAGTTACAGATAAGCACACACAAACACACACACACACCGAATACTGATATGTGGGTGTGCACACAGAGACACAATTGGTAAGAAAATCCCCCTCTGAACTATAATGCTATGATCATCATAGTCGTACTGCATCTGATGAGCCAGACAGTTGATACATCACATGCCAACTAAGCAACTTTCTTACAATCAACTTGTATCATTTATTTATGCATGTTTTCATGTGGTTTTGGTTCAGTTTATACTTTTTATGTAAGGCTGAATGGCTGGAGTCTTCAGTATTTATATGCTCTAATAGTAGTTTTAAAGTTATTTTGTTTTAAAATTGTTAAAAAACTCATTACATGCAACACATGCAATACATATGTCTAATCACCAAAAAATAGAAGCAGGAGAATGAATTTTACCCTCAATAAATTAGCAAGGAAGACACATTTTAAACAAATATCAAGAGCAGTTACTGCATTCCTTCTGTAATTTATTGCCTTCAGAAAAGGCTCAAATTACAAAATGTGTAGGGTGTAATGCTGTAGGCTGTTCAAACTAGGTTTGCAGTGTCTGCAACACTGGAACTAAATATTTACATGACTCCAAAAGATCTAATCTCTGGATTTCGCCCCCCTCCCACCCCCTTTATTTAATTTGTATGCTATCTTTATCCACCACCCAGCACATTCCACACAGTCACTAAAGTTCATGGAAGAGATAAGTGGGGAAGAAAAAAAGTCAAGACTTGAAAAAGAAAGGAGTAAAACTGTTTAAAACTAAGGAATAGATCATCCTCATTAGAGCTGAAGTCTTGCAGCAATTTTAGCTGGATACAGATGGATTCTAACAGTGATAGCACCTGGGATCTCTAGAGACCCTGTAAAAGAGAAGTTCTAGGGGTGAGTTAACAAATTACAATCTTTCCAAGCCTGTAACAGTCTGATCTTCAAAGCCGCTCAAGTATGCAAAGCTTCAAAGAAGCTTGGAATTCACTAAGAGCTTCCATAACAGAGTACAATATTTTTCCAACTCATTTTTATTCCTTATTTACAACTAATTTGCTGTTAGTGCAGAAACACCTATAAACCACTAAGGGAAATGAACTTTTTTAAAAAGGCTTGCTATCCATCATTTGTTAAACCAAGAATAATGAGCACAAGATTTTTTAGACCAAACTCCAAATTCTGATACTTGATTGAAAAAAAAGAATAAATTATGGAATAGATGGTAGATTGCCTGAACAGACTGAACTCTGTTACTGCACCCAAAACCAGAGTCCAGAGCTAGGAAGAGATCCTTGCATGGCACTCCCTGAATTCAGAAGGTCGGCGTGTCAGCAGCCTCCACCTGCTCTGAGAGACACATCAGCGTGTCACCCCTCCTCTGACCCCACACCTACTGCTCGCTGCTGGAAGGCAGCTGCAGCAGAGGCACACCACCCTCAGGTATGCTGCTGACAGACAAATGTGGGTGTCAGAGCTCCCTGGAGGAGGCAGATAGTTATGGGTAAGTCTGTTCTGTTTGCATTACAAAACTCAAAAATAGAAAAGAAAGCAAATGAAAGGGTAACAGAGCCAGCTAAAGCATACAGACACACTCTGCAGGTATTTTCTTTTCTCCCAGGCAGCAGTGCCAATACTGAAAGTGTAACAGAAGTTAACAGCTGTTCCAGATTTTCCCTTCAGCTGTGAAAAGTAGATTGAGACTCATATACTAAGATCAAGAGTCTCACCTTCACTCCTTTTTCTGTGTTTGCTCTAAAAATATGAAAAGCTCTTCAGAAATGTCAATTTCAACAAACAATTCCAAGGTAATATTGAACAGATTAATTTTGTTTCTTCGAATTTCAAGGCAACATCTGAATCACAGGCCACATCCCAAAAATCTGTTTCATACTTTGTTACATTCTCACCTTTCGTAACGAGAATTTACAACTTTGTTGTAAATTTGTTTTGTCCTCAATTTTGTAGGAGTTGTAAGGACTACTAAACAAAAGACACGACACAAATCTGACTTCCTTACCTGATCTCTCAGTCTCTCCTGGTGTCCCATTATTGCTGTGGCATGGTGGGGATATTTCTGTTTCAGATGCTCAAGAAAAGCCTCTCTCTTCCTGTCCATTTCTGAGGTTTGCATTCCCAGGATTTCTTTGGAACTGCGAGGGCCACCTACTGTATGTCTTCGAGGGATGTTGCGGGTGGACTTTGAATTAGAGGAGGTGTGACTGCTCGGGGTCGAAAGGAGCTCTTTAGACCGGAGACATTCTGCATCGTCCAGTGATGTTACATGCAAACTGGGCTTTGCCTGGTCTGAAAAGAAACAAAAACCAAAACCAAGCATAGTTTATATTATAAAAACTTAATACCAACATTCACATTAGTAGCAAAAATAGGGGAAAAGATTGATATGAAAGCTAGGTACTTTTAAAACTCTGGCAGTGCACAATGGTATGTTCTGCATCATTAGGCATATACACATCATAGTAAGTGGCCCAGAAATAATCCCTTATATAAGCTATGCACATACTTATCTACTTCTATCACACAACTGCAGTATTGCCTCACAGAAAATTGAGTATCATTAAAGTAGATGTTCCTTTTATATCAGCTTACCTATGTGACTTGAAAAGAAGATCTGACAGGGCCCTTATTCCCTGACCTTTAAGATCTACAGCATGCTTTCTACAAAAAGAAACAGATTTCTTCAATAGGGGGTCCAGCGCACTTAATGGCCCCATAACTAGTATCCTTAAGGATACAAACTGATAAAACTCATTTGACAGAGCAGATTTTTAATCCTTAATCTTTTTTTTCCAGTGTGTTTTCAACATGTTTTGAAACACCTAGGAAATAATAAGAGGGTTTGGGAGTCTCTTTTTCCTGATTTGTGACTGTGGTCTGGTTTTAAATTTCACAGATCTCCCTTGGATTTTATATGTCTCAGGACAGCGGGATGGAAATTTCTACATCATTTTTCCATAAACCATTTCTTAAGAAATAGAATAAAAGCAAGTTCTGTGTGATCTAAAAAAGGGGGAAAAAAGCCCTCAGATAAATTTTACTACTTTAAAATCTGCTTTAAGACCAAAGACCGCAACGACATTTGTAAAGAGATAGGCAGACACTGTGGGTATGTAAGTGCTGGCTTATCTTCAGGTAACTCTGTAACATGAACCCTCTGGTGCTCGAAAAATTGTAGACTGGAGCCTTGTTACCTAATACCTTTGAAAAATCCCTCACTCCTTTGTCAGCGAAGGAAAAAAAAAAAACCTTACAAAAACCTGAAGTACTGAAAAGGCCTCTCCAAGTCTGATGTGGCCTTCCTCATCTCTACCAGATAGACTCAGACTCAGTTAACTGAGTGTTAACCCTTCCCAGCATCTCCCCAGGAGCAGGGAGCACCTTCTTCTACCTGTTTTGAATAAATCTTTATTTCTCTCTCTCTGACACATTTTGCCTCAGAGCCCCTTATCCTCCCCACGAGGTTTCACCCGCGTGCTGCCATTATACAGCACGGCTGTTTGGAAACAGGCACCCACTCGCTTCTTTTTATGGTTCAGTCAGTCATTCTGACACTGTATGTGGTAGGCACACCACTTGCCTCAGGATTTTATGCTGAGGATTTCTCAGCTTTCTGGTGTGCATTGTCAATTGCCTGCCACATGCCATGGAACATCAAGCCCTAGTAATAAAGCAAATCCTCCATCCATGGAGCCACTGCTGGATGTCCCACCAACTCACATAGGGAACCAATTTCCTTGGGTTCCATAACAGAACTTGGCTCTGGATGGTCCTCAAAGACTTCCCATGTTTCTGTAAACTCCCTGTACTGTTCAAGGGCTCCAAAATTGTCAACACTGCCCTCTTGTTTGCATCTATGGAAACCTATCCTGAAAGCAGATGCAGGCACAGGAGCCCAGACTGCAGGTGACACCATCGTTTGATGAGCACAGATCTGGGCAGAACTTGTGAGCAGGTTTGGTTTACAGGGAAGTCTTACTCTCACACAGATTCAATATGTCATCTATGATCTTCACAGCACCTTCTAAGACCTTCTTAGCAGCACAATCGTGGCTAAACCCTCATAGCAGCAGCCTCACCTTCGTGTGTACAAACACACATGCACTCAACTTCTTCAAGCACAACTCAATTAAGAAACATCTGTCCTCACTGCTTATTGGAAAGTCAGAGCATGACCCACCGGGTACACTGAGCTTGTTTGAGAAAAGATATACTCCAGATACACTCACTGAAAACAGTTTCTGAAAGCTGCACAGTCATTCCAATGGATTTTACGTGGGAAGGAAACTAGGTGGGCTGAATGGAATTTACCATCTTTAATTTGTTGTGCTAAGAGCTAGAGGTTATATCCCTTAGGCTGCTGGAACAAAGGCACAGACATAAAATAAGGGATTTTTTTGGAGCTGGAGGGAATCAGCATGTGCACGGGTGACTGAGTGCAGCAATTTGGTGTAAGCCCTCAAAGTACGGCCACAGCAGCAGTTTCAATCACTGAAGTGATGGCAGGCACTTCCTCAAGAAGGCAGGTAAACTTATGCTGACAAGCACAACCCAGAACTCATGAGCGTGTATTGTGGGTCCTAAATCTCTCACATGCAAAGTCTTTCCACACTTCAGTAATTTCAATAGTTTAAGAAAGAGCTAATTATTTGGCACATAAAGAGACATATCGAGTGTTTTACCACTGTTTGTTATTAGGTGAAACCTTGAAAAGGAATCAAAAATAACATACTTTTCTTATACTGTATTAGAAAGATCAACAAATTCTCTTATTTTTCGTTCATATATTTGGAAAATACTGCATAAATACCAGTGAAAAGAAAGGAATGTAAACTATGCAAACTAATTTCTCATCTTGCCAGAAAGCTAACTTGGGCATTCAGCAATATCCTGACCCTGCATCATTACAGCACACAACAGCACAACTTTCTTTGCAAACCAAAATCTGTTGTGTTTCAGTATGGGTCTTTTCTCTACTAATTGCTGAAAAAAAAAGTTTTGGACCACTTCCTGGACAGGGATAAGTGACTTCAGTGGTGGGGCTGACCACTGGGCTGCTGAACTCCCCTGTGGATCTCAAGACATATCAGGTCTACAGATGCTCTGTAGGCCACAGTATTATAGGGAGGAAAAACTGAGAGAGATTGTCTGGATTTTAGAGTGCTCAATAACATTGTGGGTAAACTTTCCCTATCTTCCAAGTGAAGATAATAGGCCGAGCAAATCAATCTCCACAGATAACTGTGAAATGTGTGAAACATCATGTGATGGTTCCCAGATGAGTGCTAAGGGTAGGAAAAGGATAAATTATTCAAGTACCCTCCTTGGGAAAGGAGTAAAGAGAAGGCAATAGAGAACACACAGGTGTGAGATAAGCCTGTCTCCCTCTCTCCCTCCCTCATTTTCAGAAGCTAAAAGCTGAAGGCCTTTCTGTTCCATAAAGCAGCAACTAGAGGGCAACTAAAAGCAAGACTTGCTGATTGACAGGGAGGAATTTGGTTATCCAAAGGCATGAGTAACTCTTACACTTGATTTGCTTCTCTGATCTAAAAACAAGTTTCAAGATTTCTTAACATCACCAACATCACCCTTTACTACAGTAAAGGCCCAGGTCTGCAGCGTAGGAGTATGTCTAGGATTAGCAGCAAGATTATCGTGACAGATTAGTGGCTGTGAGCTAGGAGAGAAAAAAAAAATAGAAAAATAAAAAAGTCCTTCGATATGTCCTGGTATGTAATCCTTCTAAGTCACACCCTCCATGAAGTCTACAAAGGTCAGGAAAGTCACTTTGCTTCATTACTCTAAGTGCTAAGAAGACTTTGATAGTCCTGTTTTGCAACCCAATGACATGAGAAAAGAACATTTTCAGAATAATTTCAGAAAGGAATGAGTGTGGACCTGATCCATACTGATACCATGAAACTGAGCCTTGAAGCTCATTCAATATTAACATTTTAAAAAAGAATATGGAATTAACAGTATGAGTCAAACCAACCTCTGATACATTTATGTTAGCAGTAAATGTGATATTATTTGGAATTGTTCTAATTTACTTCACTGTCTTTACAATTAGCTCTCTTTCCAATGTAAATTTTGGATAGGGGCCAAAACTACTACATTTGGTTATGAGCTTTCAGCACTCAACATTTTTGGGAACCATAGAATCAGTCTGGTCAGCCCTCTGTTTTCCTAGCTCCACATGTATCTGAGGCAGTTTGATCCAACCCCTACAGAAGAAATGTGTTACTGAAAGCTTTTTTTTCCTAGTCAGACACATTCTTGAAGTGAAGACTTCTGTACCACTAAACATAAATATACACAGACACAGGTTACTTGCAATGCTCAGTAGTTTTACTTAAAAGTAAAATTACTTAAAAAGTAAATCAAAAGAGCATCAATTAATGAACACCAATTAAAAAAAAAATAAGGAACAGGAAGTTTTTTTCCCTCCTAAATTGCTAATACACTATTTGTTGGCATTGCATGCTTGTAAACTTGTGTGATTTTTTTTTTTTAACCACATGTACTATTTGTTTCACAAAAGCACAGTAACACAAGTTTTCCTGAAATGCCTTTGAGGAATGCAACATGCAGGAAATGGGAATGTTCACAGGTGCCCCACAAACACTGTAGTAGATATAGATTAGATTAGGTGTTTGTCAGGCTACCTGAATGTTATGTTACACGTGGAATGGCCCATGTAGAATTCTCCAGGAAATAGTTTTCGTTCACTTTATAGGAAATAGATAGTGCAGCAGTGAATGTATGAATGCACAGCGGCGGAGCCGCCGTGGAAACCCCGCTTAGACAGCCCTGGCTTCGCTCCAAAACAAACCCCAGTGGTTTCACTCAAAGTAAACTAACCCTGGCACAATCTGCCGTGGATCTCCCTCTTTTAACAGACAGCCCGAGGTAAAGATGAGCTCAGACCCACTTTTACGAAGGAAGAGCTATTTCTCTGCCATAGCTGAGGCTGGCAGAGCATTTAAAGGGAAGCGGACACGCTTTTCCCACCTCAGCCTCCGCACCGGCAGGATCCCGCATCCGTGACAGCCATGGAGCGTGCTCCCGGCTACGGAGGGCGCACACAGGAATCTCTCCAAAGAGAAAGTTAAACTCACAAAGTTCCAGTATTAGGGAAATGTGCATAGCAGAGCCATTAGTACAAG
>LXPA01009209.1:0-11452 GCA_001655095.1 Phylloscopus trochiloides viridanus
AACCCTAGGAAAGACCAAGACTAAAAAATGTGTTTCCCAGTCTAGTATCCAATCTGCTTGAACACATGGGTGACATCAAACTATTTATAGTGATCTTGCTCACAAATAGCCTTGTCTTTACACCGGAGTTTTGTAAGGTTTCATCTTATGTCAATAAGGATACACAGAGTGCATCTGCATTCTAAAACAGAGGGCACAATCACAAAATCTGTGCCTATACTGGCAAACCTAAACTACAGTAATTGGGTTTTTATTTGTTTGGGGTTTGGTTTAGTTCTAAGATTTTAGATATTTGGTTTTTTTCTTATTTGTCTTCCTTCCCCTCTGTCTTCCATACAAAGCATCCAAGACATCCAGAGGACTGTACCACAGTACTATTTTTAATGGCAAGAAACAGAGGTGTAAGATGAATATCCAGGGGTGTGACATGAAGTCGTGGGTGGGTGTTTGCAGACCAATCTCCCAGACCTTGCTGGGACAGTGTCAGTGAGGGGGTGAGGGAGCCAGGACAGGTGTCACCACACCTGCCCTGCCATGCTGGGTTTTGTTGTGGAAAAGATGCAGAGAAGAAACTCCAATATAAAACAACTTTAATGCTAGATGTAAAATGTGTGGGGAAAGACCTGGGAGTGCTATAAAAAGATAAAATTTTTGACTGTGCAAAAATAGCCAGAGCTTCACAGCTGCTATGTAAAAGCTGCTGTGTCTTTTCCTTCTATTGTTTTTAAAGCCATATTTTGCCATGGTGCACAATATACTAAATTAAGAAAGTAAAGGAATGATCTTGAACACTGGGCATCAAGTGCTTACACAGTTTAGGGCTTTTTTTCCAGACCCCTCTAGTTAGATATGAAACAAACAACACCAAATGCCAGTGTGTGTTTACTGACCCTCTCACTTGCACATTTAATTTTGTATTCTTTGCAGGGAAGTGCCTATTGTAAGAAAGCTATATATATGTTGATACATTACAGCAATATGAGATGAATAAATGAATTTTCTTGGTATGAATGGGCATAGTTTGGCTATAATAACAATGTTTATGTGCTCTAGAGTGTATATTTAATGATATTGATTTTCTTGCAATCATTTGCTCTTGTTCTTTTTGGACTTGATTATTCCTGAAATTTCTTGTTTCAGAGTGTATTTTAGTTGTCTGTTGTGCTCATTTATTGAAATTCAGAACAACTATCCTGGTTGTTTATTTCTTAATAGATTTTTTTTTCCAGAGGGATAATTCTACTAGTCACTTGACAAATATGCTCAAAAATAAAGTAATGGAAATGCCTCATTTTCCTGAAAATAGATGTTATAATAGTTAAGAGACCCAACTGTAAACTTCATTTATTTCATGTTGGAGTCAACAATATCCACTGGAAGATGTTTGTATAGATCTATTTTTGCATAAGTAATCTTTATCCACATGAAAGTCATTACAAACATTTTAAAGCACATTTTGGTCTATGAATAACTGTTCTTTTATATCCTACTTTGTGTAGCTTAATGTTCAAATTTTATACATTTAAAATCTCAGATTTATTTTTTAAATCATTTTCAGATTAAAGTAATTCAGATCAGACTTTACGTGTCATGTTCTTACATTATTAAGTGGTGATTGTAAGTATTTACACAGAATTGTGTTAAATTATTAATTATTTATAAAGCTACCTATCATATTCACCTATCATACCTTTGTAAGAGGTTCATAGTCTGAATTTGGGGAGTAATGCCAGTTTAAAAATACCAGTGCTAGACAGGAGGATAAAATAAACTGGGAAAACTGTGCAGCAGTCAGCATGTCAGCAACTGGGTGAAATTAAAGCCTTACTGAGGACAATGAGGAGATTGATGCAATATCTCCTAACTACAAATACTATTATTTGCTCTATGCCAAGGGAAGTGAGGCCTTTCACTCAAATGTGGTAGAGAATATAATCCAGTAGCTCTTAATAATTTATTTAGCTCAGCACAATCAGAGAACAAACATTATGACAGAAACTTGGAAAGAATAAGTGATCATCATCTAGCCCCAGGCAAGTTGTATAGAACACAACAGGGCTGTCTGGCAGACAATATCAACCCCAAGGCTGTTTCAGGGAAACAGTGAAAACTACATCAAATAACATATTGAGAGAGAGAAAAAGAAAAGAAGACACCAGTGATACCACACAAAACCAATAATGGATAAAAGCTTTACATGTAGTTTCTGGTCAATGTTTGATTAAACAGAACTACATACCAAAATAATGAAACTTTTCAGAGGTATTGCTTAAATGATAATTTCTAATGAATGAGAAGTAAGTTCTTTCTCAGATGGACAGGCAGGCAGCCTTTTCACTGTGAGAAAGACTCCAAATGTTATAGCTGAGATGCTCTCAGGAATAAAATTTATTTTGTTTTCTAGTCAATTTTTTTTGCCGTGAAATAATTTGTAGTTTTGTAGAATTGCAGAGTAGAGTTTTATTTCCTTCTAACACTCAGCTTTTCAAAAATCTCTAGAGATGAAAATTTGGAGCACTGATAGTAGTAAGAGAGGCCTTGCCTCCATTTGTGAAAGATTGTTAACTAGAGGGGCTGAGTTAAGATCTGGGTGCTGTTTTTTAAGAAACAGAAAGGAATCCTCTTGTTCAAAGCTTTTTACTTACAAATGGCCATCACCCACAAGCTTAAGCCTGTGTGCAGTTGTGAGACAGCATCTCAATACATATTTAGAATGAAACTTTTGAAGGCAATCAACCAAACCTGAAGGGGACATCACAGTGAAAATGGTTTCTTTCTAGGTAACTTATGCCCAGAATTTAGTGTTCTCCCCAGCCCCTTGCACAATACCAAGCACATGGGACTGGCCTGCCCTTTGTGGATCAGGTCGTTTCCTAATGAACATATTTTTGCAATTGACCCAAGCCTGAGTTACACCAGGATGTTAACTCTGTTTCTAGTCTGATGATTGAGGAAGAACAGTGCTTTTTATTCTGGTACAGGCAGGGTGCTGCAATGAACTATAGCCCTGAAGACTGCTGGTGAAAATCATATTCAAATAGTCTCCATGGCCATTGTACTAAAGATTTCTGGAAATGCATTGTATCTTTCAAAATGTTGGGGCTACGTGATTTGCTATTGCCATGGGCAAGGATCTCTGCAGAAACTAATTTCTGGTTCAACACCTCTTTGAAGGAAAAAAACCAGACAATCTTCTTAACACATCTATGACTGTAGCTGTTTTTTTGGCCTTCTTCCCCTTTAGTCTAAAAGAAATATGGAAAAGGTGAATTAAGGAAAATACATTCATTTATTAAGCATGATTTCCATCCCTCCTTTAGAAAGCATTTGCTTATCCCCTCTCTGTTTATTTAAAGTAGAGACATTACTGAACACTGTTTTCTTAAATTACTTTTATTTTATATTTGGTGAAAACTTTCAGAACTAAATATAACAATCCTTCATTTCCGGGGTGAGGGGGAGCAAAACAAAGCAACAAAATACTCTGTTTTATCTTTCATAAAATTTTACTGCTTTCACATGTTAATGAAATTCATGCTTCTGGACAAGAATTCACTGAGAAAAAAAAAAAATTCTTACCAATAAAATAGAAATGCCTGTATTAAAAACAGAAGCTAGAAGCAGTCATTAAACAGAATGTAACAGTAATATGCCACTGAGAAAGGCAAGTAGAATCTCACACTCAACTGAACCTCAAAGATATTTGTGGCATGCAGAATGCAATTATCCAACACAATTTCCCACTGACAATCAGGTCTATCACTGCTATGAACAGTTCCACTGATGGGAGTTTTTACAGCAGTGCATCCTACATCTGGTTGTTTTTCAAACCAGATGATACTTTCTCTCCATAAACCAGCAGGAATCGACCTTCACATTTGCATGATGTGAGGGTCCTTTTCCCATCTCTGATACTCCAAAGTATTGTATGAGCTGTGGAGGAGCCTGTTGCAAGATGAAATAAATTGCACGGCCGTGGTAGAAAAACCTAACTCTCTTCTTTTGAAGGTAATTGTGGATCATCCAAAAAAATTTTGCAACAATCCAGGGTCCACTGATGGTGCTCCTAATCCAAGAGAATGGTGAAGACAAAGGCTGCTTTATTCACCCCACCTGAAAGCTTTCCTAAATCTCAGTAGTGTCACATATTTCCAAAGATAAAGAGAATTCATATGATGGTTAGAAATTAGGGTGTTCAAATTTTCCCAACATGGGTTCTTTGCTAGGGACAGAGGACACAGAAGCCAATGAATTAAGATTCACTTTCAACAAAAATCATCTCCAAATTTGCTCATCTGAGTTTCTGAAGGAAAAGTAGGACCATATCCAAGGGAAAAAAAAACAGATCACACATGCAGCGTCAAAATACTGGAATATAACTGGAATTCCACGTTCCTCTTTCCAGCACTAATGATACCAGTGGAAGATACGTGTGAACTCGCAGAAACTGATTCCCACCCAAGATCTTGATAGCTTCAGTAGTCATTAACAGGGTTGTGTGTCAATCATTAAGTGGCTTCCTAAATTTAATGTAAAATTTTTCTTTTGCTCCTCAGACTCACTCTGGGAGTTTTTGCTTCATAAAACCCTTTACACTGAAAGGAAAACATAGGGTAATATTTTATGTTGCCATGTAAATCTACAGAGCTTTGTAAGGTTTCCAGTGGAAACCACAATGCCTCCCTGGCATATCCTCCCCTGGTATCAGCAGGTGTCATGTTTTGGGGATTATTTAAATCACATTGGAAGGTTATAGTTAGGAGCCAGCATGAGCACAGAGAAAAGGAACAAAAGAGTTTCAATAACTTATCAAAATTGCTATTTCAACTTACACACAGAAAAGAAAAAAAAAATAAACCTCCTGAAGTCTCTCAGTAACTATTGGCAACTCAACGCACTTTAATAGAGATCAACAAAGCACACCTTGTTATATCCTGTCACTTACTGACAGAGAAGTTCGTACTATGCTGGTAATAATTATTATGACTTCATCTTACTGATTGTGGTGTATAACATTAAATATTCTATTCCTAAATTTGCAGTTAAATGATAGGAGCACAACATATATGAATTTGTGATAAAAGTATATCACAATATCACAGGGAGTGACTTAGAAATCTAATTCTTTCCTAAGAGTCATTATTAAAAAAACCAAAAAACAAAAAACAAAAAAAAAAAACCAAAAACAAACAAACACAAAAAAAAACCAAAAGCAAAACAAAACAAAACAAAAAAACCCCAAAAAACAAAAAACAAACAAACAAAAAACCCCAAAAAAACCAGTCACTCAGGACTTCTCTTCATTGACTCTTGATTTTGTTTGATCTGTGAATGGCTGAAGTGTCAGATTCTTCCCTGCTCCTGTGTTCCCCTCTGTTGTTGAAAAAACAGCAGAGGAGGAAAAGACCAATGAAAAAACAAATCCTAAATCATTCCAATTGTTATTTTATTTCCTATTATGAAATCAGGTGTGGTCCTCATCTCATTCTGAGAACTGTGAATAAGGAATACAAATGTTCCTCAGATCTCCAACATAAATATTTACCTACTGGGAGACAGAGAATAAATAATCATAATACTAAGAAGTGTATATATTTTGCATTTAATTTGTATCAAATCCAAGTCAAAATTATGTTCTTTTTCCTGCCCTCTTATGTCTTATCAGGAGCAACACCAGTTATCTATCTGATTTTTTTAGTATGAATCAATGTAAGTAATTTGACACTTAGGTCATTGTTTTGTAGCTTGGAAAAACAGTTTGATGTTGAAGCTCAATATATACATATAGCAGTAAAAATGCAGGACTAGGGAGATCTGCAAGAGGCACTGTGATTCATCTTAGATTGTAAGAGAGAATTAAGTATATACTATGATGCCCTTCAAAATATTTGCTTAATTAGTTCTTGAAAACCCGGTTTTATTTAAATTTGCTGACCTTGTGATGCAGTTTGCTTAAGTGCTTTAGCTAACATCAAATCAGAAAGATTTTTTAGTAATTTTAATAATGTTTCTTCTAAATCAGATTTTCTGCGAAGTAAGTTGGTACAGCTCATCCTGACCATAAGGAACACAACAGATGGAATAACCCATCATTTTCTCTTCAAAGACATATTCATGTCTTCTGGTTGTTTTTCCAAGTCACAAAAAAAATTACAACCCATCCATGCTTTTTTCTTGCTTTCTTACCTGTTATACTTTTCTCTTTCTGTCTCTTTGTCTTCCTTACCAAGAGACCTATGCCTTTCCTGAAGTATTTTTGTTCACCTTTTCGTTTTATACGATTCTTTGTACATTTCATTATATACTTCATTTTTCCTTGATTTTCTCACAACAGGCTTTTCTGTGCAGCCTTAGGACTTTTTCAATAGACTGAAACCAAACTTGACAAAACTGGTAATATATCAACAGCTGGTGTGTGACCCTGAAGAAATTAGTCAAACCACCCTGGGTTCAGTGGGGTCCCCATAACAGGGCACTGGTTGGGTGTAAGGGTCTTGACTTCCCTGGGGGCACCAATAGATTGGTCAAATATGAAGAGTTCAGGGAAACTCCCCACTTTCACATGACACTTCCCTTCAAAATCTGCTTGCTCACCTGAACCATGTTGTCCTTCGGAGCACATCTCAGGAGCTCTCACCGTTTTCTTGAGTGTTTGGGATATTGTTGTTCGGGTGTTCCTTTCTCCTCTTTTACAATCACAAACAGTTCTGTTGGAACTTCTTCATATGAATTGCTTTCTATCTTCATATTCTTATTCACTTCCTCAGAATCAGATCTAAACCAGCAAAAGCTGGTTTTTCCGTTGATGATGATCCGTTTTTCCAGCTTCTATAGGAAGTGTCTTGTCCAACTCATTTGAGAAGGCTTTGGCTCATTCTGTGTCAAGTGTGGATGGTCATGAGTATTTTAGACCCCTCACATTCAGATACAATCAACTACCATCCCATCCTGAAACAAAAATGTATTTGCAAAGGTGTTGAGTAAAAGAGTTTTATTAAAATAAGCTCTTTTTTTCTATTACTTTTGTTCTAGGAAAATCTACAATACTGTACTTTCTGTAAAGTCTGATACAAAGACCATAGAGACTANACTATTACTTTTGTTCTAGAAAAATCTAAATCTACAATACTGTACTTTCTGTAGAGTCTGATACAAAGACCATAGAGACTAACAGATTCTTTTACTTGCACAAATGTTCTTGAAGTAGATCCAGGACTACACTACAGACTAGCTTTTGCACTATTCTGTAAAAATGCTTATACTCCACTGACTAATAGAAAAATCAGTGTTCTAACAGTCAGAAGAATAAGCAACAGGGGTAAGAATTGCATTTAGAAAAGCAGGAGAATAATACTTTTTGTGAACTTGCTACTTGAATAAGTGTGAATTCCATAGTATTGGCTTATAACTAGCAATCTGATATTTTCAGATTGATGACCAAACAGTGTGAAAATGTGTTCTAATTGTTTCCTTAAATCAATAAAACAATGAAAGTCATACCATTTGAGTCTAAAAATACTTTCCGTAAATTAAATTTATTCAAAGTTAATTTTGTTTCATTCGGTTTTTTTGTTGGGTTTTTGTTTGTTTGTTTGTTTGATTTTATGGAAGTAGGAAGTATTTATATGGAACATCTCTTGCAGGTCTGAAATAAGTCTTGGAGTTTATTTTTTTTAAAATTCTGATTGCTTGGCAGTTATGACCATAAAAACGTGCAAGGTTCTGTGTCTCTTTGAATAATGAAGAAGCGAAAGAAGGGATTTCAGGCCCTCTAGGATTTGTGGAAGCACAGCTGAGGATGTAGAATGTATTGGAAATAAGTTGCCATGGAAAGGGGATTCAGGTAAGTGTTAAAAAGAATGGTTTATGCTTGTTCTGCCTCTGCAAAAGTATTCTGTAGAGTTCAGCAGATTTTAAAGAAATTCTGTCCTGTTTTCTCCTTGAATTCTACATCTACATTTTGTAGTTGAAAAACAAACAACCAAACCCTACATCTTCCTAGTGGAAACTGGGTTTTGATTAAGTGTGTTTTTCTTAAAAGCAGACGTTCTTCCATGAAAAGTTTTAATTAAAAAACTGGAGTTCTACACATAGGAATCTGGTGTAAACTCACTGAAAACATGTATTTCCATTTAGAAGTGCTTCTGTCCTAGAAGTTACAGTGAGATTTCCTTCTATCACTCCTTTCTCCTTCTGGTAGCATTCCCCAGTCAGACTCAGTCTTCAATGATTCACTAAAGATAGAAGTCCCAGGAGCAGGAGGCAATAGTGCATTACAGAAAATGTATTCTAGCCAAGGAATCTGTCATATGGAGGATGGCAATAACAGAAAGCATTTGAACTGCTTTTACTATCAGTCTGGGGTAAAAGCTGTCACAGTCTTTCTGTATAAAAAAGTCTGTTTTCAAATTTTTAAGTATTTTCATCACTTGATTTTCCAATTAAACGTAAACAGTTGTTATGAAGGGGAACAACAGCTGTCATCAATATCTGCTGAAACAAAATATCTAAGTTTGAATGTTTTATCCATACAGGAATGAATGAAGCTCAAATATATAGCAGCCATGGTGAGCCTGCTCTAATTATACTTTTTGGAAAGCATGATAATAATTATTAGATAGCATGTTGTTGTCATCTAAGTTGAAATCCACGCATTACAAGGTAGAATGTCAAAGCAGACATTTCTGTAGGTAGCTGAGAGGTGATTTTTCCATTTGAATTAGTTCTTCATATTGGTAGCTGTGAGATTTAGAAGTCAGGAGGAGAAGTATAATATTTAACTTTCTAAACTATGCAACAGCTCCCATAAACCAAAATTACAGCCAAAGAACCAAGGCTGAGAGATTTTTAATGACCCTATGAAGCCAGAATGTTTGCCTATTTATAACAACACAGTGAAATATGCACCTAAAATGTGTGTGATTAAATTGTGTTGAAAACACAGTAAAATTCCATTAAAGGGGGTCTGTGAATATGCCCTAACTGAGGAGCTTTGTCTAAGACTGATTTTAAAAACCTTATAAAAAACAGGCCATAGCAAAATTATTGATGGAAAACAATTGCTGGAAAAGGATAGCCAAGTCCTCTTGGACATAGAATGTGAAATAGGAGTGTTATGGTCTGGCTTTCCCTACTTTGATGGGGAATACTCTAAGTTTCTAGTACATTAAGTGTCACTCCAGCACTCGAGTTATAAATCTGAATATATCTGTTTTATTTGTAGACCTCCACAAAAGAGAGTAATATGATGAAGAATAGCTGCCAACAAAGAAAGAGCCTTGTAATTTAAAATTGGTGGCACAGGATCATTAACTACATATCTGCAAAGTATAAGCAGCAAGGAAGGAGAAAAAGGACAGATATGTCTATATCTGCTTTGCTTTGCTTTTTAGGTCTTTGCTATGCTTTACTTTTTTAGGTCTGCAAACTCTGTAATTTGCATGTTGTCAAGGCCATTGTTAGAATAGCAGTAAAACAAATACTGTGTTTTATTTCCAATACTGCTTAAACAGATGCCATCCAGAAACTTCCCTGTCAGAGACAACTCCAAGGGTTTCTGAAACTGCAGTCAGACTGTAATAAAATGAAAAGCTGTACAGATAATTTCCCTCCAGTCTGACAGCACTACCTTGCTGCCCTTGGAGTGCATTGACATTGTTACCTTTCTTGATTCCTTGTTATATTGTGGGTTTGAGATTTTAAATATCTTCATGTACTTCTTACTAGTAGCAGTGACATTTGTAGTAGTATTGTGATTCCTGGAGGTCAAAACTAGATTCTCTGCTGATGTCTAAGGAATTGATTACCTGTCTTGAAGACTGACTCAGAGATTTTATTCACAGTGGAGCAAAACACACAATTATGTTTCATGTTGTCATAACAATGTCCACCTCAATACAACTAGACCTCAAAACAATAGCAATAATTATGTTCACTATTGATTTCAGCATGCACTAGCAGTGTAGGCATGGATTCAGGATTCTTGCTATGCTTCTAGAGATTTCACTGATGTCTATGCCTTCATGCCTGTATTAAAGTTGACTGGAGTATGGCTTCCTGAACACAGGTAGATAAATCAAATTAATATGGAGAATGCAAGAATGAATAAATAATTACTCATCAACATGATGAAAGTGATTATAGAAAACCTATTAACTAGATTTTCACATTTTGGCAGAGACATTGGCAGAGAGTATTTTGGGGAGGGATTTAGGAAGGATAATAAAGCAGTGTGATTGCATGCAGCTGGATTTATTCAGACTGTCTTTTTTCTGGACTGTGACACTCTAGGAGCCCTGTATATAACAGTATGTAACAAAAGAAACAAAAACTACAGAAAAGCTTAAATAATTGAGTATGGAAAAATCATTTCTTTAACAGTGATGTTTCAAACTATATCTAAAGCAAAATATGGGGGGTTTGACTGTTACTGACACAAGAAGTCTGTCCTCTCTGTGAGACATTCACACTTGCAAGGAGAAAAACAGGAGAACATACACAATACTTTAAAATCTCATTCTGGGTATATAATAGAATTAAATGTACATTTCATTGGCAGAAGATAGATATAATGATTCATTATCCCTTGCTGTTTCTGAGAAGTACAAATAAAAGTCTGATCTCATCAGCTATGTCTCTGAATCAAACATATTGCTATAGCCTCTTGATTTTTCTTTCTCTACATTCAGTTTCTTCTGAAGCAGATTTATGCTCTTTATTTCTACAATTTAATCAGACAGTGTAGAAAGAAATTCCCTCTCAAAATGCTTGCAAATTTAGACTGACCTCCAGCAATAATCCATTGAAAGAATTACTCTTTCCATATCATGATAGTGTGTTCTCCTCATACTGTTGCTTATCTGTGTTTTCCCCTTGAAACTTTTGAGCAGCCTATTGGAGGTTTTTCACATCTCCCATATGCAGTGAAAAATAAATTTGGAGCATGAAGTTGAGCCTCTTTTATTTGTAGCAGGTGTTGGCTCACTAGCACTTTTAAATTTAGTCCCTCCTGACTATGAGAACAAAATGTTTCAAATTGGCCTGGTTCTGACTTTAAAGGCACTGTTTACATCTGAGTTGGGAGATAAAACCAAGGGGTTTTACAACTTTAAAATTAAAGAAATGGCCTTAAAAGGTTTCAGGAAGACATCTTCTAAGGCAATATTCGTATGTCAATGGCCCTGTGCTGGGCAAACTATTGAACACAGACGGTTGTATTTCTCAGCCCATTAAAACTTTCAAGATTTCAAAAACATTTCCATTTGTCATCCAGTTTAGAAAAAAAAAAAAAATGGATTTTTATCTCCTAGTTTTCCGCGAAGAAGTAGCTATGAACTGAGTCCTAAGTGATCAAACATCTGTTGTTGTGGAATTCTGTATCCTACATAATTGCCTTTACCATTAGATTTGTTGGTGTTCATGGCTTGGTTTTCCTTCCTTCCTTCCTTCCTTC
>LXPA01009211.1:0-17971 GCA_001655095.1 Phylloscopus trochiloides viridanus
AATCTCCCTCCTCCCCCGTTGGCCGCTCAGTTTCCGGAGATTTTTTTCCAGTAGGATTTGACCCCCACCCTGCTTGCCGAGTCCTCCTCGTTGCGGCGGGAAAGTAAACTGCGCTGGTCAGCTGCGGGCGGTGCGCCGTGTGCCTCTGCGGGGGTGGATGTCTCTGCCTGAGACCTCCGGTTTGTTTCAAGGAAAATTTCTCAGTATAATCCTCTTCAAATTTTACTTCCTCCCGGTTCCGATACAGCTTTTTGTAAAGGACAGAAATTGGAATTCCCGATGAAGCCAGCACTAATTTGCCGAGGAAATTCGACTTTGAGAATAAACAAATTTTTATACTGGCTTTACAAGTTGTTCCTAAATTCTTCTTTCTGCCGGCAGATTGGCTCAGTTTAGGAGGGATTTGCTTTTGTTATATTGCTGTCTTGGGATGTCATGAACCAAATTGAACATTTTTAGAAAGAGGAGCTGCGGGAGCACTTCTACCAGCTGTTGTGCTGCTGGCATCTGGCAGAGCCACTCAGCTCGGCCAAAGTTCCTGAGCTTAAAAGAGGAAAAAGAAGTGCCTGGTAACTGATTACCTGAATGACAGTTTGAAAATGTGCTGTAGATCAGTGGTTGGTTTGCCATGTGGTATTCATGAATTGATTATGTTTTGGCGTGTCTAGATTTTGTTTTTAGTACTTGTTTCCCAGATCTAATATAGCTATCAGTCTTTTCTCAAGTACAATGACATCTAGCAAGCAAATGAAAAAGAAAACCAATGGCATTAATATTTACAACTTTCTGTTACTGTGTTTACAACTGTTAATTAAAATGGTTTTATTTAAAAAATTTATCACTTAAGTTCTTGCTAAGGAAACATTTCCTTTCATTATGGGAGTGACATGTTGACATCAGGCCTTTTGTATTACCTTGCTGTGGCTCTTGATTTTTTTGTTTTGTTTTCCATCTTTTGGTGAGTTAATGCCACTGCTGTAGTTTATACAAGTGATCTCTGTTTGCCAAAGGGACATCTTAGCTATAGGAATAATTTATGCCTTATCTGTATGATGAGGTCCCTCTGTGTCCTTTTAGAGCCCTGGTTTTAGCAGCTCCCAGAGAGATTCCAGATAGGCAGGCTTCTCACAGCTCAGCATTTTAAAAATGCAGAAAGTTTCTATTTTAAGAAAGCAATCGAAGTGCTAAGCTAACTTTAATTGCATTGTGTTTCTTTTTAAAATAACTATTTTGATGTAATCTGGTTGGTAACTACGTCAGAATTGGTTTGTTGCTTGTGCTGAACAAATAATAGGTTCAGAGGCCTGAAAATTTCTTCTGCACACAGCTGGTGTCGGGCTGAAAGTTAAATATGCAAGGATCAGGATCTGGGTGGTAATGTGGAAATGTCCATTTGTGTAGATTATCCTGCTTGGCTGTTTTTCCACAAGCTTTAGTTTTTCAGATGCTGGCCAGGAGGGGAATGTCTGCAAATAGGGCTGTTACAATTTATTTGTATGGCCCACAAATATTTTTCCATCTTTCCCACCTGCATCTTTAAAAATACTTTATAGTTATATAATTGCAATGACAGCTGTTCTTTTTGGCCTTTTCTGGATGTGCTAGATACAAGTTTTAAAACCTCCTCCTAAATTATATGTGATTATAAGTGTTTTTCTTTGAAACCTCCCCCCAAATAAAATTGGTCCTTTTATTAATCTGTATTTAAAAGGGTTTGGGGCTTGTTTCTTATTCTGGTGAATAAGAATTCCAGCCATCCCTTATGGAGATCACAGTTTTAAGAAGATGAGAAAAGTCTTTGCCTGCTGTTGTTTCACATTAGCTATAGGAGTCAGGGGCACCTTGCAGGGTTCTTTTGTTGGATCTCAGAAATTGTCAGGGTTTAGTATCTTCCTGGCAAAAGCAGAAGGCAAGATTACAATGACTTGAATTTGAACAAAGTTAAATCCTTAAAATGTACTGTCATGTACTCTTGTATTAATGGCCTCAGTTTATATTCCTGGAATAAGAAGGAAAGATGAGTGCTCAAGGAATAAAGCATCTGATCCCATTTTAGAAGTCCTTTTGATAAATACTTAATATCTTATAAGGAAAATAAATACCAGTTTGAGACCTTGTTCTTTGTGGAGGTGCCTCTGGACACCATGCTAACATCACGAAAGATGGAAGTGTTGAAAAAGTAATTCTTTACTACCCTCTAAGCCCTGCTTCTGTGGTGTTAAACCAGGTACAAGCAGTGGTATTGTTGCACATTTGGAGCCTGCAGTCTGGAGGGGAGCACGCAGCCAGGATCAGAGGCACGAGTTCCTTATGCTGGCTTGGCTGTTGAGAAACCTTAAGGTACCATTGTTTTGGAGACTCCTGTGTATGACCTGTAAGGAAAACTGGTGGGAAGCTGAAAAGAAGGTCAGAGAGGGCCAACAGGAAGCTTACCTTTCCTTAGGGCATCTGTCTTCTGAGGCTTCTGTATCTCATCAAGTTCTGGAGCTGCTTTTCCCACTGGGCAGGAATCTCAAAGATGTTGTAACCAGGGACCTGGAATCTGGCAACATTTGCATGGCACTGGTTCTTTCCTGGTCAAGAATGTCCTGGGGGGTTAGTGCCTGGGAGCTTAAAAGGTTTCTGGTGTCAAAAAAGTGCAAGGAATGATCAGAGAGATTCTTTTGTTGGAACTCATTCCTGTGTGTTTTCCGACTCTCTGCCTTGCTTTGATAAAGTTGTTCCCTATGATTGAATACTACCATGAATAATCACAGGATTTGTCATTTGGATGTTTAATTAGTTGATACTTGGGGAGAAAAATCTGCTCCTAAACCTTTTCCATTTAGTAAATATACATGTGAAACAATGAGATATTTTATCAAATCTTGTTTCTTGAGGGCTGCTGACTAATGGGAGAAGCTACTTCGATAGTAACAACTTTAAATGTACTCTTTAAAAAGAAATCTATTCATTTGGCAGCTACTGCTCACAAAGTTTGGTACTGGAATGCATTATTCAGCTCCACACCCCCTCATCCTTCCAAAACCCCAGAAACAGGCTATATTCAGTTATAATGGCAGATGAACTTGAGCAGTCATTCTTGCACTGAGATTTAGGCAGCTGTCTTTTACAAGAGCTAGGTGAAATTCTGAAGAGCTTCTAGTGTGTTTATAATAGTGGTAGTCACTGAGGGTCTAATTATTCGGGTTTTTTCCCCTTGTGAAGTGCAGTGCTCTGTAAATAAACAACCCCTTGGAAATTGCATTTTGTTTTGGTTTTTTTTTGGAGGCATTTACAATTCAGGATTAATACATGTGTCAGAATAATTACTTCCGGGTATTCGGTTTTGATTGATTATTTGACTAGTTTTTATTTATTTATCTTGCTTTAGAACATATGGTGATGAGAATGTTGCTTTTAATATGTGAGTTATTTAAAGCTATCATTGTGATTAAGAAATAGTTTAGTCTTGCTGCTTTAACTTTACAAGATCAGCTCTTTAACCCCTTTCTTGGGGCTAATCACATTCTTAAGCATAATGGCTGCAGAAATCATGGGGAAAGCTGAGTATAGAACATGGGAAAACTGATCTGTGTGTGCTGGGGCCCTGCACACATGGCTTTCCTTCACATTACTGCTGGGGTATTTTTATCATCTCAGGCAGATACCTTCAACTGCTGTTCCTCTGCCTTGCTGGCCAGTCTGCACGGTTCCAGGAAAGTTCAAAAATGTCGCTGTAAATGAAGATTCTCTCCCAGTGGATCTCTTCCAGCTGTTCTTCCACTCCATCAGCCCACAGCCCTGAGCCAAGCTCTCCCTTCCATTGTGCCTGGTATCAAGCTGCTTCTCAGGCCTTATACTCCAGTCCTGAGCCCACTCCTCTGCTCTTACCTCTGTGCCTTTTCTCCTGCACCTGTTGCACACAACCCATGTTGGCAAGAGACTAAAGCCTGGAGGCAGGGCTTATCTGGATCAGACTAGGGCTCCACCAGCAGCCCTTGTGCATGGCAGACTTTCCCCTATTTAGTTTTCTGTAGGTAAAGGGTGATGTCATCAGTGTTCTTTCCTGGCTCCAGACCTATTCCACTGGTGGCAAGTTTTAAAAGCTGTATTTCCGAATCTCTGGATTGGTTTCAGGAGCCTTTATTTTTAAGAAAATGCTGTTCAAATTGATTTCCCTCCTCCAATTACATTGAGTCTTTTTGCCCATGCTTTTCTGAACTTTTTGTTCTGATGTATTTTAAATGCACCATTTTTGAATGTGACAGTTGGACACTTGGCCCTGTGTAATCAGAACCAGACCCTAGGAAGGGATTTTAGGATATAGTTTCATATTTTATATAACATTAAAGAATATGATTTGATAGCACTGTGCTTAATAGAAAACCTGGGAGCATTTGGATCTTACAAGTGGATATTCATGGACAGACTCCAGTGCCCCCAAGTAGCCAGTTAAACACTGGAATTTATGTACCCTTTTATAAAGGATGCACACAGCTTTGGGGTTTTTTTTTTGGTTGGTTGTTTTGTTGTTTGTTTGTTTTGGTTTTGTGTTTTCTAAAAATATTTTTATTTTGAGTTAAAAGCTTTACTGAGCTTTAGCAGCAGGAGACCTGGGAGAGGATTATGCAATGTGGCATAAAAGACAAAAGGTTGTCTTTGCAGTTGTAGTAGATCAGGTGTGGAGAGTGGCTTTCCCAAAGGTTTGATGACGTGGGCCTGATGAAGGGAAGAAGGAGGCTGCTTTAAGGAAAGTACAAGAGAGATGACAGAGGAGGAGAAAATAAATGCAGCTGAAGCTGGAGGATTGACTTTTTCTGTAACTCAATCAAGTGAAAGCTCAGCTGTTCCAGCATACCTCCTCTTCTCAGTCTCCTGGCCTGTCTGGAGATTTGCAAGTAAGATACCAAACCCAGAATTTTTTACGAATTTTGGTCTCATCTTAACAATGAGACATTAAGAGACATCTTTAATGGGACATTAAAAAGAAGCAGCTCCTTGTGACCACCTTGGTTTTGGTGTGTCTGTGCACAATTGCATGGTGGCCACTAACAGCCCTGTAAGGGGTATTTTCAGAAATTTGTCCTCTTGTAACAGGATTAGTTCTGCTTCATTAATGCAGAAACAGGGTCTGGCATCTAAGGAGGAGAAACTTACTGTTCCTCGATCCTTCAGGAATCTTCAGTGATACTGTCAAACTGAATCTGCATTATGTCCCACACCATCTGGTAGTTGCTGTATGAATTACTTGATCAGCCAGAGTCTCTGTTACCAAACTGTATTTATGTTCCCTTTGATCTCTGAAGGGTGGCAGTTGTGCTGGGCATGGAACTGTGGCAGTGAGGAGTCCTTTCTCGTGACGAGTCACACTTGAGGAGTATGTACTTGAGACTTGCATACTCTGCTGTCTCTGGAAGAGGCTGTGTCAAGACGAGTGAGTGTGAAAATTCTCTCTCACTGCTCTTCTGGAAAATTTGTTTTAAGTAGGGGATTTAAAACCTACTGCAATGCAGCTCCTAGAAAAGGGTAGTTGAAGATAGGGTGCTGGGGTGAGGCAGAATTAAATTTCCATTTTATTTCCTTGTTAAGTCAGCTGAATTTGACGTGAGGAGCTCTGAAAAATCAAGCTGATACAATGAATGTTTGAGTGCTAATGTTAGCTCTGTGAATGTTCTAAATGTAACAGGCAGCGCATAAAAAATGAGAAGACTTTGCCTTGGTCCAAAGCATAAATTAGAAGGACAGCATCTTCAAGACAAGAGTGTCTCCAGAGACAACACTAGTGTAGAATGACTTTTTTTCACATGTTAAAACAGAAATTATTTTTCCTTTAAGGAAGGAAGATAAGGTAGGAGTAGTCATCTTCAGATGCAGAAATGGAAAGAATTTCCAGTGTAGTGGTGTTTCTCTGATTTGTGACTAGTCAAGTTCGACAAGGATTTGATGGGGTATGGGAGGAGGGTAGAAGTATTTTGCATGAATTCCAGGTTGTTTTCCCCAGAAAGTCAAAACGGCCAAGCAAAGATTGCTGTCTCCTGAATAGCAACTGTTTCCTTGCTACAGAAACTTAGAATGAAAAAAATTGGAACCTGCTTCTGCCCCGAGTGATTTTTTTTGTTTGTTTTCCAGATAGGCAGCAGCCAGCACTTGCTTGCTAAAAGAAAGTGCATCAGGCCTGTATGTAACAGCTCCACTTGAGAAGTGTGTGTTAAGAGTGATTCAGCTTCTAAAGTGTGTCATTCTGTGAAACAAATTTGAGTGGGAAACTGAAGATAGAAAGGGGAATCATTCCTTGCTCAATGTCAGTCAAGGTTCTGTGATGCAAGAGAGAATATTTGGCAGTAATTCTCTGTTACTCAGTTTCTGAGTGCTAGTGGAACTCTTCCAAAACAAATCTAGTCCAATAGTCTAAATGCCTTATTTTGTAGTTTACTTTCTGTGTGGTTGCTTTTGAATTAGAGTTAATGAATTTCCTACTTCTGTCACAACAGACTTGTTTAGAAGAAGACCAAAGAGTTCTAAAGGTTTCAGCAACAAGACACTGCTACTCCATGATCTGTCTGGCCCTGTTCACTTGAGTGAATGGTCAAGATGAAAGGAAGTTGTTGGAAGGTTCTTGCCTATTTTACTACTCTAAATAATGTTAAATACATTTGAATTTAATTAAAAATGCTGATAGGAATCCTGGCTTGGACCTCTTTGGAGGAGTAGACTGCTGTAAACAGGATAGATGAAAGGAAGAGATCAAATAGAGGAGGTCACCAAATACAGCTGTCTCTGGAACAAAGAGCTGGGTTGGGCCCAGTGCAGGAAAGCCTCATCCTGTGTCAGGCACATCTGTCCTTGCACAGCATTATGTTCAGAAGTCATAGAAGAAAATGTTGCATATCTTGTCTTTCCTGTAGGTATTTTAGTGGAGACTGTAGAATCTCTGTGTAGATGTTTTCACACTCTCAGAATTAATTCTTTTTTTTTTTCTAAGTGCTGTGAAAAAAGAAATACTAGGTTTGCTGAGATATAAAAATGATGACAATGGTGAAAACTCCTCAAGCAGTTGGTCTTGCAGAGTAATTGGAGGTGGTGGAAAGTATCTTGACACAGAGCAAAAAAGTGGTTTTAAGAGAAAGTGGAAAGTAGAGGTAAAAGCTTTTAATTATGTTCTATGCACAGACATGGTCTGGGCCTATATATAATTCTCTCAATTCTCAGTTAATTTGATGTGAATATAAGGCTTGTATAGCATCAGGAACTGCTTTTTATTTGTCTTGTTTCTCCAAAACTCATTCCATTATAATTATTTGTCCACTGTCTCTTCTTACATTCAAACATGACTTTAAAAAAATACAGTTTCCTTCAGGACCAGCACAGTTGCTATTATTTCTAAATCTGTTCTTTTTTCCTAATCCTGTTGTAATATTTTGTGTCCTTTCTTGAAACAGTACCACCCATTTAATTTTTTGTCTCTTTCCTCACTGTAAGTTGTACCAGCTAAAGTAATTCACAGTAGAGCATTTTGTATTGATTCTTGAATGCCATCACCAAACTTTACATGGTTTATACTTTCATGAAATGAAAGGCACTGGTCATGGGGAGGCATGCTGCTTGGAAGCATTTTCAGATTGAAACCTTTTTAGGCTGTTCCAAAAGTGAAAGCTGTATCAGCTACAAAATGCAAAATATATAAATCTCACATTTGAACCAACTCAAAGCATATATGTATGTAAACCTTATTAAATGTAGTTTTACATTTTGCAGTGCCTAGGTATGTCATCAAGGTAAGAAAAGTGTCATGTGGTCTGGACCTAGCTCCTGGGTAAAGTGATTTTAGTCTCTTTAAATTTCACTGGATTTGAGATCATCAGAATTGAACTGTCTGACACATTCTGTTTTACTCTCCCAGCCATCAGGCTCTTGGCTTTATTAGGATCAGGACACTGCATGCTGAAGTGTTCCTTTACCTCTGCCCCGCCACTTCTGACAGGGTCTTTTACATCATTAACACTATTTTCTCCCTTTCCTTTTTGCTTTTCTATTTATTAAATAATCTTGTTTTCATATTATCTCAAGTCAAGTAATATCTGTACAGTGAATAAAAGTGAACTACTTCTAGCTGTTCCTGCTTCACTGAAATACCTTCAGTGTAGATTGTAAGAACAGTGTGAGGTCCCCTTAGGAATTTCAGCAGCTGTTTGACCGTGCAACTGATGTTAGAGGGAAGGACAAGGAAATACCCTCCCACAGAGGGTGTAGATGACTGGCTAGAAGATAACAGATGATACATGGCTTTGGCCCCAACTCATATGTTTGTTTTTACTTCTAATTTGTCATAGAAAGCATTTAGTGGTTTTTGATATGAAGCATAACTTGCTAATGACACTATATGCACTATGGAGAGTTCATGAGATGATGTCAGTGTGACGACCACATTCTGAAGTAGTAATTTCTGTAAAGTGCTACATGAATTCACATTGATCTGACAATACTGGAGGATCTGTCTTTTGTCATTTGGTACACAGGGGGCCTCTTTCAGCTCCCAGTGGCTTTAACAGAAGGGTGAGCAGGCCCCAGCTCTATTACAGACCTGTTTCTGTAGGTTCAGTTTACTTTTCTGCTTTTGTTATGTGTCCCCCTGAAACCTGTGTTATTTTGTCTTGTGAACATGCTGAGAGGCTGTACCTCTCATGACAGTGCTGCTTTTGTCTAGAGTATTGACCTTCCTACAAATTTGTTAGTGGACAGCATGGCCTCCATGGTTAGTTTCTTATGTCCTCCTTCCCAGCCCCTTCAGAGCCATGTCTAGGTGATTCAGCTATTTTCTTCTTGCTGGGAGCAATTTGGTTTTGGTGTAAAATAAAGGTGAGAATTTTACTGCTGCTCTACTTACTTTTTTTTTTTTTTAGGGAAAGAAGTATGCTACAGGTGTGACTTGTTATAGCCTCCCTGCCTTGGGATTATTCCTTGCTCTGAGGTGCTCAGCTTTTCCTTGTCATGGAGTACGTGTTGAACACCTGGGTGTTTGTTGCTTGCCATTAGGCAGTGATCCCCCTGTTGTGGCACTGTCACACCAAAAGGCCTTTATTCAGTGCTAATAACCATATGAGCCCTTGAGAAGACAAGTCTTGCTTTCTTTCACTGTTGCTCAACTAGATGGTTATATTTGTAAAAATAAAATTAATGG
Source organism: Phylloscopus trochiloides viridanus (assembly GCA_001655095.1). NCBI lineage: Eukaryota > Metazoa > Chordata > Aves > Passeriformes > Phylloscopidae > Phylloscopus > Phylloscopus trochiloides. Next base: position 9,161 of record LXPA01009211.1, read on the forward strand.
AAAGGAGTGAGAGAGCTGATACGAAGATCCCTGTAGCTCTGAGTGTTCGTTGTTCTGTTGTTACACCTCTCCATTTTCAGAGACCTCTGCTTTCTGGCTGAGGTATAAAGCTCCAAAATGTTAATTCATGGAGCTGGCTGCTACAGGGACAGCACATTTGAAGGATCACAATACAAGTAATTTTCTTATACCAGAGCTTATGAATCACATTCTTTATATAACCATTTGGATCTCATTTCTATCCCTACTGAAGAGTCTTAGTTTAACAGGAAGAGCTTCCACATACAGATTGATCATCTTTGATCATCCTTGTTTCCTTTCACTGAATCTTTTTCAATTCTACTCTAGTGGAGGGTATTAAATGAAGGATAGTGATGATCCCTGCTTTACCTCTACCCTTTTTAAATAATCCTGAGCACTCTGTATACTTCTGCAGGTAAAGTTTCTTCTCTACTACTGAGCAAGAGCTGGGATCTCTATTGAGCTATCTGTTCTAACATTGAGATTTTTCTCCTGATTGGTAGTAACCTGTTTGGGGTCCATCACTGCATATGTGAGGTTGGAGTTGGGTTCCCTGCATGAGCTCCATTTCATGTGCCATTTTGTTATCTAGTTGTTCAGTCTGTGGTTTCTTAAGAGTTTCCCTTGCTGCTGCTTTCACATTTTTTATGCTTAGCTGATACACTGTGAACTCATCAGTGAAAACACATCATAAATAATAACATGATAAGAAAATCTACAACTCTTCTATCTGGTGTGTAATGTATTATGGATATTGGTCTTCAAATCAGTCATTACTTACAACAGATGAAATGTAATTTGGTGTAATTCAATGTAGAGATTCTGCTGGCATGATGAATGAGGGACACATGCCAATGTCTTCTCACCAGGATCTCCAGATGGAGTTTCCTGTGCACACAGTAACACATGCATTTTATGTATGTTTGAATATAACTTAGTTTCTTGTGTAAACTTTAATATGTATTTTATAGATATTTAAATTCACCTTATTTCTACATGTGACTTTTTTTTATATTTCAGAATTGTTTTGTACCTATGAAAAGTGGGCAGAAATATTGCTGTACATCAGCAGTGCTATCCAAGTGCCAACTTCATTTCAGCGGAACACCTGGATTTCCTACATGTTCTTATTACCTGGAAGAGTAATTTAATAGGTTCTTATGAGTAAAGGCAAATGTTTAGAAAATCTTCTGCTTACCAAATCAGCTTTTGTCTTCTTGCTGCAACTCAGGTGTAGTGTGTTTGCTGAGACCTCTTCTGCTGGATGTCATCCCAAGTATTCGACAGACCACTGCCTTGGCTCTTGGGAGACTTGCTGATTATGATGTGGAGATGGCAGAGGCAGTTGTGAAGGCAGGCATTCTTCCACAGCTCATATGTTCATTGCCTGAGGAGAATGTAAGGCATGATTGTTCTCTTAAATAATATTTTTTTAACTATTATACAGGGAAAGGGAAATCTTTCTGTATCAGCATTTGCTGTTATTCTAATAGGACATTAAATGTACTGAAGTCAGAGCAGCATGTATGTTTGAACCCCTGAGAGATCACTGTGTATGCCTAAGTCTGACTTCAAATAAGCTTGACTTTAAAATATTGTATTACCATTTAATGCACTATAGGAAGTACATTCATTGCACTGTAACATTTTTAAAATGATGAGTGATGCTTTGTAAAAGGTCCCTCTTCAAAAAGGAGACAGTATGGAAGCTGTGGTGATAATTGACTAGGTTTTGTCTGTAATACCAGACACGTGTAAAATACATATAAAACCCCTGAACTTCTGAAATTAAATACTTTATATCTCCAAACAAAGGCCTTTGAAAGTCTGTAGCATGAGAAATAACAAACCTCTGACACAGGAACATATAAGGAAAGAGTTTCATCTTCATATTTGTCAAAACCAAAGAAGTAGAGTCACAATTGCAATGCAAATAAATCTGTTGGTCTCTTTCACTCCCTTCCTCACATTTTTCATCAAGTCTCATTCAGCTTTGATTTTTTGAATGATGCTAACCTAGATTAACAGAAATACTTTCAAGTAATGTTCCTAACAGCTGGAAATTGTTGGCTGAAGGGTTAAGTGCACTGATATCACAACCATACTTATGTCGCAGATTTGATTTAAGGAAAGTAGGTTTTCAATGGAAATATAATTTGGAAAACCATGTATTTTCATTTTCAATCTTTTGAGGAAAACAAAGATGTAAATGTACTCATTGCATAATTTTTGTGCATATAGAATCATTGCCTATACAATTAAAATTGGAAAAGAAAACACTAAAGAAAAACTTTGATGGCAAGATGCTGGTATAGTATGAAAAAAAGGTAAAGACTTTAATTAGACAAGGTTATAAGCATTTTGGTTATTTTATTTCTATTTTTAATGGAAGATGCAGAACAAAACTCTGCCCACTGTTGGTTTGGAAACTACCCCCTGCTACAACTTGAAACCCTCACTAAATTCGCTCAAGTACCCTGAGACAGAATAATTAGGGGAAGCAAGAGCAAGACTTGTGTGAGGTCATGGAAAGCCTGCTGTGCCTTGATGACTGTGGGCAAGTGAAGGAAACTCATCCTGTTCGTGCAGAGTTTAGCAAGCAGACAGTTTGTCATTTCCCACAGGCAAAAACCCCTTTTCCATTCCACTCACTTTTAGTGTATCAACATCTGTATTTAAGGATAAGATTCTTTGAGCACAAAATGAACACTATTTCTACTGATTTATGGGGAACAGTCACAGGGTAACATCCCAGATCAATGTTTTATCAATTAAATGGAGTAGAATTCAGTTTTACAGCTATGCCTGTGAATACGGTTTGTTTGTAAACAATGTGTTTTGAATAATAAAAACAAAGAAGTGTTTTTCTTTGCCAGGAGCATAATTAATTAACAGAAACAATATACCCATATTTGTACAGACATAGACTTATGTAAACAAATATGGCTCCATTGAATTCAGCAAAACTTTCAGTAACTTATATTATCTAGGGATTTGACTGTTTGTCTGTACTGTCCCCTTAACTTCTGTTCCCCCTAAATGAGGTTTAATGCTTTGCTTGTAAATTATGTTTAATGTACCTGCTTGTAGACCTTAACTTAGAAAACTGGATTTTTCTAATCTGGTAAAGGATTTATCTCAGTACTGGTAAACTAAGGAAGGTAAGGGCATGTGTTGGCACAGTGAACGATAACTGCTCGTTAATCAGTAGCATGCTCTCTGATGTGGTTTTAGGTAATACCAGCCATCAAACTACTCAACAATGCTTGGACATGGTTTAAGGGATAGCACAAGGCAGGAACAGTTTCCAGTGGCATAGATGAGGCCATTGTGATTTGAGGAAAGAGGAGCTTAGTTGGACAAGTGTGTTATGCTGCGTCACCTTCCTTTAGGACCAGGGAGTGGGCCGGGGTACATTTTATTTCCTGGAGGGCCATTGCAGATACTGTTTTGTTGCCATATCTTAGTGCTTTAGATCAGGTTTTTGAAGGTGTTTGGGTACCTTACAGGATGCACAAAAGCACTCACGTGGTTCTTTGTTTTTCTGGACTTGATCCAGAAGGGATGTGGGCTTTGCATTGTTTAAATTGTGGGTGCCTTGACAGTAGGACTGGCACTGTGAAGTGCCCAGGCTCCCTGTGCAGAGCAGGGGAGAATCAAGCATCTTGGGATGAGATCAAAGCCAGCTGGCATATGGAGAGAGAGCCCTCTAGAGCTTGTCCATAGGGATCATCTGTCAATGCCCAGGCTGGAGGGTGTATGTACTCCAGGCACATAGACGTAGCAGCAGGTTACTTTTGTCCCCATGAATCTTGCCCTTCATGAGGTAGGAGAATTGTGTTTCTCATAAGAGTTTCCCTCTGGTTTTCTCTGGCCAGAGTACTTTAACTGGGCTCTGGATTTCAAAAATGTAAGGCAGTAGAAGAAACTTAATCTTTAGCTTCCATATCCTAATGGCAGTTATAAAATTGCAGGAGGAGACTGAAATGTGGCATTTTGAGGGAAGGCTGTGCTTTTAGAAGAAATCACTGCTGCAGTTTATGTGGGAACCCCATGCTGTGTGCAGTGTCATGTATTATATATACATAATGAAAACATTATTTGGTCCAGCACTGAGGGAGATGGGCAGAGTTGAGACAAGAGCTTAGACTTTGCGTGCTCTTACGACAAAAGGGCCAGGGTACTTAGTCCTGTTCAAGGTGAGCTTGTTCTGGACACAGGCAGGAGTAAAACTGCAGGCTGCTTGATCAAAATGAAGGATTATTCAGTATTGGGTGTTGGTGGGATGGGTTTTCAGTATCCTTGCTGTGGGTTTTAGGCAGTATTTAGGCATTTCAGGATTCAGATCCTAAACTCTTTTATTGGACCTAATTCTCTCTGTCTCAGTTTCCTGTTTGCAAATGTAAGTAGTGTTTTCTCATAGGGATGTTGTGAGGATATCTATTTTAGAAAGCGTAAAACCTGGCAAGTGTTACAGATGGGTAGAATTATTTTAGAAGCTTGCCCTGCATAACCTGTGTAATCTGGTTAAATATGTTAAGAGTTATTGTTTTTGCAGCTCTTCTTGTTCACTATTCCCTAAACAAACAGACCTACCTAGACTACTATCTTTTCCCCATATCCTCTTAGCTGTCTTTAATTTTTTCTGTTTGTTTATGCACTTTCTGCAGATTTTATGTCATGAACTCTCCCAAAGAACTGTAGGTTCATTGTCTGTGTGATGTCTAGTGGTACTGATTTGGATCTGTATGGGATATTGCTGCTACTAAAAAAGTCTAATTTAGGCATGTCTGGACTATATTAGGCTTTGAACTTCTAATGTTAGTTAATGTTTCTTTCTGATTTGTCTAGCGTTACTATAAAAAAACAGCTGCATTTGTGCTAAGAGCAATTGCTAAACAGTCTCCACAACTAGCTCAGGCAATAGTTCAGTCTGGAGCACTGGAAATGCTGGTGATTTGCTTGGAAGATTTTGACCCTGGAGTCAAAGAAGGTGCATCGTGGGCATTTGGGTATATTGCCCGACACAATCCAGGTAACAAGTTTTATGTGTGTTATCTTTTAGCTTAATGCCATGTGATAATAATAATTGTGTTATTTTAGTAAATAGAACAAGATGCTTTTTCTTCTCCACTGTTACAAATTTTAAGTTTGGGATAAAACCCTACTGTAACTGTACCATTCCAACAATGCTGTACCTTTTTGTGGGAAACTGGCATACCTGACACCAGCAGTGCCCAGTTATGAGAGGTAGTTTAAGAGAGGTGTTGGCCCGTGGCCAGAAAAGGACACTCTGCTTTATTCCTCTTCATGAAAAGATTTCTGAATCTTTATATATTGTGTAGGGGTTACTGCAGAACCAGGTTTCTCTTGCTTGACATTAGTTCTTGTTTTATATACATAGTTGAATGGAGAAGCCTAGGCAGAAGCAAGTTTCATTCAACTTACAGTGATGTTTGTGGAATAAATAGGCCAAATTTATTGCACTGTGTTATCATTAGCCATTGGACCACACTACTCTCTGAGAGTCAGGAATAGATCCTAGGAATCCAATATTGAGCAGCTCACTGCTGTCTCACAGGCAGTTGTATAACTCACTGGTGGTGTCATGTTCCTATTTAAAAGCTGATCCACGTGGTTGATAGTTCTTTTACCAGCTATTTATATAGTTCAAGTAAAAGTTTAGACTGTGAATGAAAACAGAGGGAAGAAACTGCTAGCTGGAAGGGGTGGGAGAAATGGTTACTGTTTGTATTGTTCAAAGTTAAACTAATTTTAGGATCATAACATTAACTCCTGGTTTTTATATTTGGTTTTGGCTCTAAAATGTACATAAACTGATTTTGGAAGTGATTTTCTTTGTCTTTTAATCAATACAGAATGTTGGACTGCAGAAGGATTCCCCCTTCCCACTTAGAGAGTTAGCTTACTGGTACAGTCCAAAGTTGTTAGCACCTTTCTAACAGACTTCATTTTCTGGGAAACAAATTAATTCTTGGGACACCTCTCTGGTAATGATCTTTTTTCGTTTGGTCATCAGGATTGAATTCCACTCTTGGTGGAAAATAATTGTTCCCTTCATCTATTTATTCAAATATCAAAAGTGTTCATTTGTATAAATGTGTGTAGTGTATGTGTGTCTGTGTTACTCTTAATATAAACATTTCTGCAGTTTTGTTATGTCACTAAATCAATATTGACTCACTTCAATTGCCCTTCATGCTGTTCACTGCATGAATGCTGACTGAGCTTTAGGATGATCCAGTTCACTCTGTGACAGCATTGTCTGCAAAGATGGAAGTGATGTGGGGGTATTGAAGACAACAAATTCTTTGTACAAATTTTTATTCCATGGCTATGAATAATTTATTCACTGATGGTGAATGGGTGCATACCTTATGTCAATTTAGAACGACAATAAGAACAGCGTCCTCAGAAATTAGGTTGAAATTGTGTCTGCTACTAAGCTGCAAGCATCAGGACATAGACAGATCACAAGCTGTAATCAGTAAAAAAACCCTGAATGCCAACAAAAGCCCACCAAAAGATGCCTGAAAAAATTGCCCAGCTACAGCCAGTTTAGGGGATTTACCTGCCTCTGTAACATAGTCACAGGATGCCTCTAAAATGATTATTGAAAATAGAGTTATACTGAAAAAAGATCACTCTGTGCATCATATGTTTCTTACACTGCTACCAGCATGCCTTTGCAACATGATATTGTTGGAGATGGGATATAGATTGAAAAATGAGATACTGAGACCTTTTCTTATCAATAGCTGGTGTTTACTGTTCAAGAAACTCTGGATTAGATTGGCATGCTCCTGTTGACAAAGTTGGTGGATTTTCTGTCATTGACTTCCTGTGGACACATAATGCAGCTTTAACTTTAAAAATAGAGCTGTGTGTGAAATTGTTTCTCCCAGACACAAAAGATTTTTCAGTTTCAAAAATTGTTGCAGTTCTGAACTGGACAATATTAAGACAAGACTTTTTCTCTCTCCTGAAAAGGTTGGGGGTAGGGAGATTTGTTTGCCCCAGCAAGGAAAGTTCAATAATTAGGGCATATCTCTGAGATTAAAGTCCTGATCTGTTTTAGGCAGGATGTGAACCTCTGTCCTCATGAGCGCAGTCAAAGGTTCCCAGAATTCAGTGATAACTGTTTGCAATGGTGAGGGTCTCTGCTTTTAATCAGAAATTGCATCCATGACCTAGTAAAGCTACTAAGAACTGCAGTGTATGTTCCCATGAAAAGACTTCAATTTTGAGAAATTGAGGCTTCCCCCCACCTCCATGAAAACACTCTCTACTTAGCAAGTTCTATACTGACTTCATACAAAAATCTCTTAAAATGCCGTTCTTCTGTGAACAGATGTCTCCAGAAGGCCTGTGAGATTTTAGGTCAAGATAAATGTCTCATGAGGTTTCAAGATGCTAGAAATCTTGTCAGGTCAGATTCCAAAATTTAGAAACTGCTTTTGCAGTTCTGCTCTTTCTTTCCCTTTGAGCTGAATTTCAGATACTGATCTTACTCCAAAGTGTACAAATCAATGTGCTGTGAGTGTGCCATTCGTTATTTCTACTATTAGCATTTAAAAAGAATGTAAAGTGTTTCAAATACCATAAATACCATCACATCCATGGAAAATATTTTGTAACATTTTACTTATACCGTATTCAGTTAAAGTGCAAAATTGTTTTCTTTGAAGTACACAAATAATTTGGCTTTCCATTTTCTTTGTCTGCATTAAAGGTGTAATTTATTAGTTGTCTCATACCTGCTTCAGTATATTGTGAATTGGTAGGAAAACAAAAATAAACAACACTGTTTATACTGAATAGTATTGCTAAGAGCAGAGTTTTGCTCATTTTCTGCCATACAGTGGATCATAGCTCAGCTTAGAAGGGACCTTGGGAGATCTCTAGTCCAGCTTCCTGCTCGAAGCAGCGTCAGCTGCAAGAACTGGTTCTTCAGCTCTTCAGTGATTTGAGTCTAATCTCCACCCTTGTGTTGAAAGGTCTTCCCACTGGTTCCAATGGAATCTTCAGCACTGTGGTTGTAGTGGCCTGCATAAACCTCTGATTTTGAAGTGCAGCCTTTGGGCTACTTGTGGGAATTAGAATCTCTCTGTGTGGCCATAACGTGATCATGCAGCCCTCAGAAAAATACAGCATTGGCAGTTGTTTCAGTCAAAACCTTTTGTTTCTTGTGGATGCACCTGCTACCACAGCAAGGTCTGTTTGAGAACCCTGGTCTGAACTGAAACTTGCACTTTCTTCCAACCAGGGATTTTGCTGCTGCTCTACTGTGGGGATATAATATTGTATATTGTCAATATAATATTGAGCTGATTTTCTTTCTCTGGGGACAACCTGGACATTCACCTTCTCACCTTCATCTTTTTTATCCTCATTTGTTTTTTTTTAATCCATACTATTATTGCCAATGTGTTAATATTAGTAGGGTGGTTTTTTTTTTTTTTTTTTTTTTTTTTTTTAAATACACCTTAAACTAGTTTGCAGTAATCCTGTAAGACTTCCCATTGTTTTCAGTGGGTGTGTAGGTAGGATCTTGACTCCACTTTGTTGGCTTTCCCCTCTTCCTGATCACATAAACTCATGACAAGTCTTCAACTTACTTTGAATTAATTTCTTCATCCCTGATGAGTACTTCTGTATTAAGACAAACCAGCGCAACTCTAGTACAGCTTCTAGTAGTACTAGAACTGGTGGCATCTCAGATTCCAAAATCTGTCTTTATTAGTTGTCGCTGTAGAGCACGAAATCAGG
>LXPA01009212.1:0-11270 GCA_001655095.1 Phylloscopus trochiloides viridanus
TGGCATTTGGCCAATGTCAAACCACGACACCTGCACAGTAGTATAGCTTCCAAAAAACCTCAAAAAGATGGATGAGCAGAATGTGGATTTACTGATTTTCCTGGAGAAACTTTTGGAGTTTTTATGATGAGTTGAGAAATTAAAAAATTAATTATTACAACGTGGCAGAAAAATATAGAGGAGTAAAAAACCTGCACTGTATGAAACATCATACAGAGCTTTCAGCTAGAAATTCAGATGGAACAGGGGATAACACAGTCAATAATAACCAAAACTAATAAATGTTAAAATAGTGCAGTACTCTGTTGACCTGCAAGATGTTACCTGCAAGGGAAAGGATGTTGAGAACAAAAAGATACATATCTATCTTATTCTCAAGTCTTTCCCAACACACCATGTCATTTAGGAAGTTTTACATAAGCCTTTAAAATGCTTCTTTGCAGATGATTTTGACATACCTTTTCCATTAACCTAAGTAGGAAACGCAGGAAAATTAAATAGTTCTCTTGGGCTACACAGGGAATGTTCCTGCTACTGTTACCACTGGCTCAACTCCACCTACCCCAAAAACTGTAGTAGGAGGACTGGATAAAGAGAGTATCAATGAACTTGAGGACATCACAAGAACCTAAATCAGAATGTTCAACGCTCTGCTGCTCAAGGCTAGAGAGCCCAGGGGTGAGATGTTGTTATTCAGAACCTGATGTACCACTTGTACTTCCAGCATAGATACCTGGAGGTTAGCAAGCCTTGGAAATACAAGAGATGTTTTGGAGCAAAGCAATGGGCAGCAGGAAAGGTACCCAGGCAGTGTTCACTGCATCCCCTTAGCCCATAACATCAGGGCAATACTGAACTGTGCATATGTACTCACACAGTTCTGTGCTACTCATGACTTGGAGATAAAAAGTGAGAATTTTTGACTTGCCAGTCCAATTTTTCACCATTATTTAACCAGTTTGCACACAGTAACTGTTGAGTCAGTTATTATTATGAGTCACAGGTTGATATGTTCACCAGTACAAACAGTGACACTGAAAGAAACAGCCTGACTCATGCTGTGAGGTACTGATATCCAACATTAGAATGCAAGGAAAACTATTCCTAAACTTCAAGAGTTAAAATAGAAGAAAATAAACCCATGATTTTTCACTAAGTGTGAGAGACTTTTCAATTATAACTGTTTCTCATAATAGTAATCAGTTAAGTGACTGGTTTAAATTTGTTATTAAACCAAATAATCAATCATTTGCCACAGTAATAGTAAGATTTTTTTTTAATAGTGAGCTTTATTACTACTGAGTGTAAAAAAAAAAAAAATTACACTTTACCTTTTCACAGTTGCAGAACTATCATAAGAACTGAGAAAAGCCTTTTTAAAGTATGAACTTTTGGAACTATTTGTTTCCAAGTTAGAAAAATCAGCTGAGCAGCTATATAGGACATGATCTACTTTGGAGTAATCATAAAATCATAGAATAGCCTGGGTTGAAAGGGAACCATAAAGATCATCTAGTTCCAACCCCCTTGCCATGTACAGGGTTACCTTTCACTAGACCAGGTTTCTCAGAGCTCCATCCAACCCTGGCCTTGAACACTTCCATTGATGGCACTGCCTCAAATTCTCTGGGCAGCCTGGTCCAGTGTCTCCCCACCCTCTGAGTAAAGAATTTCTTCCATATATCTAATCTAAACCTACTGTCTTTCAGCTGGAATCCATTCACCCTTGTTCTGTCACTACATGCTCTTGTAAAACATCCCATCTTTCTGGTGGGCTTCCTTCAGGTGCTGGGAGGCAGCAATTAGGTCACCCCAAAGCCTTCTCTTATACAGGCTAAAAAAACCCAATTCTCTCAGCCTTTCAGTTCGGCCCTAAAACCAGAGATTTCACCTGAATAATAAAGATTAGGTTTTGATGCCATTCCCTTTATATTAATTTGTCACCCCATATTCTCAGCCAGCAAATAATTACCAGCCAGTTCTAGAAGGCTGAGAGAAGGGAACTTCATGACTAGGAAAGATAAATAAAGTATATTGTTTCCTGTTTACACTGGACATGAGCTTTATATAATTATCCCACCAGTTAGTATTAACTGGGCAATTATCCTGGCCAACAATGGCACATTGATGACAGCCAAACAAAGGCATCTCAGAGCAACTCCTTCACCAGGCCACTGCAGCAGAGCCCCTCTGAATTGCCTCAGTTCTGGCTGCCATCCCAGCATCACCGACCCTCCAACAAGGGCTGCACAGTCATAGGGGGAGCAGCAAGGGAAACAGTTTTCCTAACCTGTCAGCATTTAAGAGCACAAACATTTTTCCTTACCACAAAAGGAGTTGAAAATCTGGAGGGAAGTGTCCACAGACTGAGTATATACAGCAGAACAGACTGGCTGGGAAGACCAGTTTTACTTTCCATCCTTTTGAAATGTTTCCATTAGATTTTCACTTCCTTCATCCAAGTGAAAGCAGCATTTCAGCAGTGGAATGGAAAAAGGAGAAAGTATAAGAATTGCAATGTCAAAGGACTTTTTTTTTTCCTTAATCTCAAATTTGTATAGCAGGAGCCTCAGTTAGCTAAATTTTTCTTGGCAACAATTCCATTTCAGTGAATTTACTCATTTTGTCAGAAAAAACTGGACAGACACAGTCTGCAGTTCAAACAAAAGAAAGGAATAATACAACAGTGCCATTCCCATGACTCTGTTTCTAGCAGGTAGGACTCCTCAGGCCTGGCATGGAAGGCACCAGGCTCTGCAGTGGCACTGCTACATCTCTTGCCATACCAGACCCAAACAAAGCCTGAGCCACAAAAGGTGATCACTCTGACAACCAAGGCAAATATTAGACAAATCCTTAGCGCTACCCTACCTGCACAGCCATACAACACATTTTACAGAAATTAAATGAGTTATTTTAAATATTGACATTACTTATTTCGGAGGCATGTGAAGGCTGCTCTGAAGTGAACTGCTGCCTGCTGGTTGCTTGTCAACCCAAGATTTCCAAGACACCAGAAGCTGAGATTTAAGTCATAATCTGGCCAACTGTATTTAGCCTTAATGTTTTCTCTTTGGTTAAAGAAAAAGGATATTTCTCTTATTATCTGAACATAAATCAAAAGATGATTATGACTGTAGAACACCTCACACTAAATCTTAAAATAGCTACTATCTTATGTACTTAAAACTCTGAATCTTTAGACAGAGATTCAACATCTACAACGAAATTGATCTTTAAAATCCCCAGTACTGAAGTATTTCAGACATTGACTCTATAGCAATACCTACAACCAGCATCTTGAAGGAAATCAGAGCTGCAAGTATCTCTTGATTATCCAAATTCCAGATTTCCTAAGATAAGTGAAATGCACTGAGAGTTGATGCTGTGCAGTTGTGGACAATGCTTATTCCAGCCTGAATAATTTCACTGCCTCACTGAGGCATAAGTAAAAAACTCCAACAAAACAACCTCATGCCTCAACCAAATTAAAAAATGGACAAATTCTCAGTTTAGTGGATCCTAATTAAGAATGAAATCTAAAACTCAGTGATTTCTATGAATTTAAGTTGCTTTTATTGTGTTCCTTTTTTTGTTTTTTCCTCCATTCTGGACACTTGTAGCCACAGATATCTTCTGTAATCCTCTTTTCACCCACTGCAAATATATACTAAAGTAATAAAGGACACTTTAAGGAAACCCATTACATAGGCACATATTCCTCCAGAAACTGAAGAAAGTTGTGAGAAGATAGGATGATATTTCTCTTCTCTCTTTGTCTTTTTGTGTTTGATTTTTGGTGGAATTTCTGAAGGTAAAGAAGAAAAGGAGGAGATAGGAATAAAGAATTTGCAATTTGTTTGAGTTAGCAAAACACACTGGAGAAAACAAGAGAAAGGGTCTAACACTTTCACACTTTTAAGCAGGAAACTAGCAGAGGATGGATGCTTTTTCATGAATGTGCTGACCTCCTTTTACCTTCCTGTTCTCTCTGGAGACCTGTAGACACATTTGAGTTTTGAGTGATAATAGTAGGTTTCCTGCCACTAACCACAAGGTTCACTGTCCCTTCCCAGCTCATCTGGGTCTGTCCAAGATATCTGGCCATCCACACACAACAGCTTGTTGCCTGCAGAGCCCCTGCAAGAGGAATGCTGAAAGCACACACGAAAATATTTCTTCTGTGGTCTTCCTGAACTTCCCAAATTCTAGTGAGTTTAAGAAGCCTAAACACTAGCTGGCCCAGAGTGAAATCCATTGTAATGGGGCCTTGGTTAAATCAGTCAACTGAGTCCCTGTTGAACTAGTCAACCATATGCAGAAATACATTTAAAAAACCCCAACCAACCAACCAAAAAATCAAAAACAAACCCACAAACAAAACCAAACAAACAAAAACCATAAAACACCCCCAAACACAATGAAAAATACATTCTTATTTCTGTTGGCAGTCTTAGCAAGGATGTAGGGCGTTTTCAGTTTTAATCCTTCACTTCACTGTAAAGCATTATCCAAACACTGTCCATTAGATAGTGGTGCATTTTGGTCTGTGGCAGCACTCCTCCAGTGCCAGAGCAGATGAGGTCCTGTCACTCCACTCAACTATTCAACATGTGCTTCTGACTTTCCCTCAGTAATGATGTCACCTTCTGCTGGTGATACATCCAGCAAGGAAAAGAAACGAGAATTCTTAAGGAACACATCAAAGTTGGTTTTACTGTAAAAAAGAAAAGAAGAATATGCCTATATTCCACCAGAACATCAACTTTTTTATCTCTCATTTCAATCTGGTACTGTAATGAAAGAAGCCAGAGCTACAACAGTAGATGTATTACATTATCTCTGTTGTGCTTTTCTCAGGAGCAGAAGTGTATTATGTTTAGTTGTACTCTAGAAATGCTAAGATTAGTGCACAGAAAAAATACCAAAGAAGTGAGAATCTTAAAAAACTTATGTTATTCATATTGTAAACATCAATCATCACACATCCAAACTCCTGCAAGTATGATAAATCCACCTTACCAAATTAATGCATTCTTTAATCAAATTTTAATTTGAATTAGAGTAACAGTGACAAAAGAGGCAAGTTTTGTGAGGAAGATGGGCAAATCTCAGGTCTTTGTATTTTCCTGTGTATTTAAACAAAATTAGTTGCACCAAAAGAGTAACTAAGTTAAGAATACCCTTCTCCTATAGCATGAGCAAGTAGCCAAGGACACATAGGAGACAGTGGAGAGGGATCCTCCCTCAAGTCTTGTTCTGTAGCTTCTCATTCAGTATTTCAGTCTTCCATTAACCTTGAAAGTGTATCCCTGTGAGATACAAACTAAAGCCAATCACCAGTGTTGGGACTGCAGCACCAAACCGGTGTTGAGCAGCTTATTTGCAGAGTCTGAAAAGTTTAATTAAATCCTGTCACATTCACCAGTGTTTCAGGCCTCCACATCCACAGTTCCTTGAACACCTGCATGTTCTCTGCATTTATGTGTCTATAACACTGTTCTTTATGACATGCAAGAGTTCAGCACACATTGCCTCAGGTCTCCCTTGCCTTCTAATATTTCTGCATCAGCAGCCTGAGTTTCTACCAATCCACACCTATACAAAATGTACTTCTTTCATTCTATTTTCAAAAACATTTTTAGGACTGAGTCCAAGATAAATAAATGTTTTCAAGTATTGAGCAGTTTCTAATTTTGAAAAACTTGCCACATTATTTAGATGGCCATCTATGAGCCCCTAGGCAAATTTTCAGTGCTGTGAAACAAAGGAGATATACACTCCTTTCAGCACCACCAGTATTTGATCGTTAAAACAGCCAAATATACTTTGGAATTAAGTCCTTGAAATTTTTACTCTATCCTCAGGCACTCTTTAAACAAAGAGTGCCTCCATTTACTTAGTGAAAAGGTGTCAGGAAACAAGAAAAACACCAGTTTAAATTTTGAGCCACAGTTGGCAATCAAAGGGTCAATCTTCAACAGAAAGGAATCCCTCTTCCACTTCCTTATATTATTTATCAAACTAATTACTGGACTTTACTTAAACAAGAGCACTGTTTCTCCACTTTTAGTTTTGCTTTGCCTCTAAATTCTGAGTAGTTAGCAACAGCTGGTCTAAGCAAGAAAGTTACTAAGGGCTATTATGACCCTAAGTGCCTCTATTTTCTTTGTGGCTCTTTTACCCAACAACCAACACCAAGCTCTGCTCTTTCCATTACCCATAACTTAGACACACTATATTTGGATTAAACAATCCCAGTCCTTGGAACAAGATGCTTAGGTCCTTTCAATGACTCCAGTCTAAAAGCAATCTAATCACTGTCCTCAGCCTTTGTGAACTTTACAACTTGTTGGATTTTTCTTGAAATGTGCCTGTTCTTAAAAGCCAAACCCACTGAAGAAGAACTGAAACCAAATGTCATGTCATTAGGCAACCATAGCACACGAGAGCCTGAAAACAGCAGGAGATCCTGTGGCAATGTCTGATCTTCTGAACCTTGCATTTGGATTGAAGCAGAACAGTTCATAATCACATCTTAAATGGTGCACACTAGTAGTTTATTTGTAGTTCAGAAGAACTCAGTTTATGGAGCCATGATTTTAAAACTTCATGGATTTGCTTCAGATGCCAGGAGCTACTTTACATTTGGAACACACTTTAAAAAGGTCCCAGTTGAACTTTATTAGCTTCTATGGACAAAGCCAGTTAAGCAGGAAGCTTCAATGGCTGCAGACATTCCCTCTATCTCCTATCATGTTTCCACCTCCAAAAGAAAGGTGCATGAGTGGATTTTCTATTCTAAACATCTTTAAATATGGAGTTACTCAGGCTGACCTGAAACTAGCAGTTCAAAAATTTTTATTTAAAGTATACTGGCAATACAAATTCAACCTAAACACTTGAGATGACCAGACACAAAATCAAACTGCAGACATGCCACCTACACTCCAAAGAAAGTATATTCAGGTTTGCTCAAGGATTAACAGAGGTATTTCCTGGGAAAGATTTTTAACAGGCTGTGAAACTGTGACACCAGGAAAAGAGAAAACAGGGGAGGAAAATCCTGATCCCCTTGTAGCTGAAAGTTCTTCTACAGCTGGCAGTAACCCAGACCAGATTTTCTTTATGAACAGATTTTCTTTACTTCATTAAAAAGTTCCATTGGAATAAAGAAAGAAGCATTACAAGAACTGTGTAAGGTAGTTTTCTCTCTCACTCCTTCCAGGAGCACAGACATACTCATATGCCCATCCTTGCAGGTCTCCTGTAGCAGAAACTACCAAAGATCTTGGCAGAGGTGGCGAAATCAATAGGGTAAAAAAATATCAAAATTGTGCAATTTGCCATTCTCTACTGGATAAATAGTTACCTGAAATTGGTAGTTTTTTGGAAAAAAAAAAACCCAAAAAACCAAAAAAATCCCCCACAAAACCCCAAAACCCAGTTTTAACAATAAAGTGAGATGTGGCAGCCACACCACAGAGAAAAGAACAGTAAAATGTCAAACATGAAAATAAAGGAAACACTTGTACACAGACAGGATAGAATGCCCAGAGGATGAATTGTTACAACAGTTAATTTTGGCATGGGATCATACTTCACTGTAACATCTGCCAGAAATACTGCTGGCTAGAATCCAAACTTTCATCTGACCAGACTCACTGAGCACCAGCAGAGACCATTCAAACTGAGATGGAAAGAAGTATATTAAAAATGTAAATCACCACTTTTTCCAGGCCTCACAAAACAGAATCACATAAAGACATACTTTCTTTGTAGGACCTTATTTAAAACCCATGGAAGTCAGTAAAGTGGATGTTTCTGACTGTATACAGGGATGCTTCTATATATGTTGATTGGGGTTTTATTATCATTCTTCCAGAACACTGATTTTTTTTTTTTCTTTGTTTGTTACAACCATAAGAGAGAAGATGAACACATGGAAGTAAGAATGGTTCACACAACAAGGCATAGGGCTGACTCCAGATGAATTCAGCTTGTACCAATACACTGTTTCACCATCCTGTATTGTATCTTCTGTTGGCAGCATTCATAATGTTCTCATTATAACGCTGCAAAACGTTATTTTGCAGAAATGTAACTCTGTAGGCAGAAAAAAAGAACAGTTGCTGCAAAGTCTTTCTTCTAAAGTATTAAATTAAAATGAAAAGGCCAATAATTTAATATGATCAGGACAGGAATCCTCCAGCTCTGACATCTACCCACTCCTTCGACATGAAGGATGATCTTGATCTTTAAAAAAATATCTCTTCATCTGCCTCCTCTCCCACCCTATCAAACCACCAAGTTATTCACAAACACTTGTATAAACTGGAAGAGGAAACAGAACCAAGACTAACATCCTCAGCTTCAAAAATTATGTTGTTCCCTTGTGATACAACACAAGGGAATCCCTTTTGAATCCTGACAAAGTATAAAACATAACAATCTGCCATAAGCTTTGCTTAGCCTCAGTTTTTAACACTCAGGTTTAATTCAGGGCTTGAGCTAAAGGGTCTTACTTCAGCACATTGAATTTTAGAATCATCAAGGTTGGGAAAGTCCTTTAAGATCAAGTCTAACTGTCAACCTACCACCACCACTGTAACCTCTAACCCTCTAAGCCATATCACCCAGGAATTTTTACCTACACAAGATTTTACATGCTGTCATTTCTGATTTCAACAAAGTATTTTAACTCCTCTGTATACTGTACCCTTTCTAAAAATAGCCTGAGTTTCCTTGTCTTAAAAATTGGTCTGGCTTCAGACACTGAAATAGGATAGTTCAGAAAAATTTTCCTCCAGTCATCTGATGCTTCAGCAAGTGCTAGAGGGCAACAAATAATAGTTCTACTCTTCATAATAATTCTATTTCGAGCTATATCCTATGAAGCAAAATGAACAAAAATGCAGATCAGTCACACAATTACTCTATTAATAAAGAAAATATGATACCTTTACACGTGTTTAGCCATGTTCTATCCTAGACAAGTCAGGGAAGGACAAACCACTCAGGTTTAGCCTCATCAAGAAACACTTACTGAAAATTGTCACAATTATGCTTGTTCCTAAAAGATACAGCACTCCTCAGGTCAGAAATGCACAATGCTGTGTTAATATTTGGCTTTGTTAACTGCATTTGAAGATAGCTTCCTGATTACAGAAACTATCTTGGAATAACACTGGCTCATGCACTTCACAGTATCTCAGTCCTCTCCTTTTACAACTAGCTTTCTCTTGCCCTGTTAGTGTGTTTGGTTTCTGAGCATTGGTAGAACTGTCTGGCTTTCAGGCCCAAGTCACCTGAAATGAGGCTTTTTCTGCCTGTAGCATCTTAATTACACTCCTAAAATGGTTTGCATTGGAAGAGTCTTGTTCCAATTCCCCTGCCATGGGCAGGAACACTTTCCACTAGATCAAGTTGTTCAGAGCCCCATCCAACCTGGCCTGAGAAACCTCCATGGATGGGGGCATCCACAGCTTCTCCAGGAAACCTGGTCCAGTGCCTCATCACCCTCTGAGTAAAGAACTTCTTCCTAATGTATATCAATCAATCAAATCTCTATCTATCACCTTTCATTTTAAAGCCATTCCCACTTGTTCTGTCACTATATGCCCTTGCAAAAAGTCTGAAGGAAAAACTTGCTTGTCAAGAATGGGGCCAAGTGGGAACATGCAACTCAGAAGTCCATTGCAAGGACACGGTTCCCCAAAAACATAAATGTCAGAGCAGACTCCCAAAATCTTTTATATGAATCTCTTTTGCTGAGGTACTTGGATCTCAGAAATCCTGCACTTCAAGTCTTCCTACAGATATCAGATAGAGAATGTCCTGACAGCACAGATGTCAAAATCAACATAACTTCCTTTCACTGGGACAATTTATCTTTTTAGTAATAACAAGTTCTTCCCATGGATTTTTGTGCCTCGTTCAACAGCCAGAAAACAGAGTGAAATAAGCACAAAGGCAAGCCAAAAGAAATGCTGTGGGCTGGCAGCATCCCAACAATTTGGGGAGCTGAATAAAGGCCTGCCTGTTTGTAGCTTCCTCCTGCTTGTTCTGTCAGGTAAACAGGGACCCAAAGAATGTATTTTTAAAAATGTTTTTGCATTAATTTGGGTTTCCAGAGCTTTGAACTGTTCCAGGAAGTGACAAGATATAAATTCATACACAGCAAACATATGTATACAAGGTGTAGCTCTATGAGCAGGGGACGTCACAGAGCACCAGTTAACCTTAAAATGCTGAATGGTGTCAGAGTCTCCTGCCCTCTGATCCCTGGATACCTATGCCAGAGGATAGGTAACCAACTCTATAGCATTGTTTTAATTCTTAGAGCCAAGGGGCATCCACCCAAGTGATGCCAAGACAAGATGAGGATTTACAGCTTAAAACCAGGATGAACAATTGTCTCAGTTTAGAGACAAGTTTAGTTTAGGAGAAAACTACTCTGGGATGAGTGAATAAATGCTAGATATTGAATTGTCAGACCTTACTCCCCACATACACGTGCACCCACTCCGGAAAAACAAAAACAAAAACAAAACCAACCAAACAAACAAAACCACAAACCAAAATGCCAGGGAAAGAGACAACCTGGTGGGGAGAAAAAAAAAAACAACGTTGGCTCCTGTCTCAAGGGAAAAAAATAACAAAACAAAAGAGAAGGTTCATGCCACAGCTTGGGCAAAAGAGATGGGAACCTGTTGGATTGCTGGTGTTGGTTCCCTCTTCACAGCTCTCTAGGATTTGAGAAAAAATTCGGGAGAAAATGCCCTGGAATGAGTGTTTTGTCTTAAGAAAAAGAGCTTCAATAACTCTCTCTTCTTCTGCCAATGAGAGAAATGGATAGTAGCAAGTGAAAGCGGAAAAAAGAGAACTGTTTATTAAAAAAAAAAAGAGGGGTGCCCACAGGGCACAGCAAAGAATTGAAATATTGAAATTTCAAACCTTAACCCCATCCCCAACACCAGACTGTGTGGCCTTGAGGCAACGATGGCGGCTGCCCCCCTTTGTCTCAGGGAAGGGAAGGGAAGAGTTCAGGCAGCAGCCAGGAACCTGTTGGATTTCTGCCGTGGGTCTCCTCCTCGCAGCAGGCGAAGTTGGGCTTTAATGTCCTTTTTGTCCTTTTCCGCTTTGGTTCTGCTTTCCAAGGCATCGGGTTCAGGGGGGCCCCACCCTGCCGGCTCCCCGGACAGACTGGAAAAAAGGCAAAAAAGGCCGAGCCGAAACAGCTCAAGGAGGGAAAAAAAAAAAAAAAAAAA
>LXPA01009212.1:11870-22563 GCA_001655095.1 Phylloscopus trochiloides viridanus
TACCCTTCTTGCCTAAGCTAACAAAAAACCCCAGCTAGCCAAGCAAAAAATAACAAAATCAGCCAATCCACACAGCACGACAGACAGCCGGGAGTGAGGCTCTGAAAGAGCCTCCCCCTCCCCTGGACCCTCCTTAGTGCCACAGCAACCATTCTTGGGCATAGAGAAGATGATCAGGGAATAGAAAACCATCCCAAGACATCAATTAATGCCTGCATTAAAGCGTTTGACTTAAACAAAACAAAACAAACAAACAAACAAAAACTCCCAACAACAACAACAACGACGAGCCTGAATGTTTGTAGTCTAACACATGTAAAAATTTAGACATAGAATCTGACATTGAATCTTCACTACTTAGACTTAACACACAGAACATAATTTCTTTCATTTCACATGTATATCAATACAGAAAAGACAGCCAGACATTGAACTGCTCTCCTCAGCTGCTTTTAATTTTTGGAACTTCTTTAAAATGTGCAGATCAGCTCTTTTATAAATATTTTAGCCAGCCATAAATACTCAGCAATATAAAGAACAGTAAGGTCAATTTTTTTACTTTCCATAGCAATTTAGATTTTCCACAACACTTCATAAAATATTTTGTGAAAATGAAGCTTCTAACAATGTAATTAAATGTAAGCACTCTTTCTGCTTTTATTACATTAAAACATACAGATTGATATTTAAGCTACCCGTGAAAGGAACCCTCTGCAGTGTTTAAAAGTTGCCTCCTCAATCTGAATAAACTTGGAAAAGTTTTTAAGGCATATACACCAACACAAAACTTTATATGTAGTATCTACAGGCAGCATTACTACTTCCACCAAAAGGAAGCCCACAGCAGTATTTGTTATATATGTTGTTAATACCATGCCAAACTAGCTGATAGGTCAGAATTGAGTGCACATTAATTGTTGCACCCCTCCCTCATACTGGCCTAGTGAGACAAGGAGAAAAGTCCTTTTATTCCCTTACCTTCCTGTAACCTGCCTGTGCTATCAAGACTTAACTGGAGGAGAAGAAATAGGAGGTAAAGTATTATTAGGGGGTTAAGAAATCAGCTCCAGGAGAGAAGGCCTGGAAGGTGTGAGGTGTGCTGTGTCCCAAAGATGAAACACTTGCATTCCAAAGCACTTGAGGAGAATGAGCCTCCAGCAGTACCAAGAGAACCTAGAGATGGCATCAGGTCCCAGAATTCAACTAAATGAAAGAAGAATCCCAATCACTCCTATCATAATTTTCATCTAAACAGAATAGATTGAAAATGTCTTTAGAGCCAAACTCCTTGCCATTTGCCTAATGCACTGATTAAGATTGTGATGCCTCACAATCTTTTTATTATTTAAATCAAGTTCAACAATTCCATATTGTAAAAACTAAGGCTAATGGGAACAGTAACATTATTTTCTACTGAGTCAATAACTAGACAAACATCACAGACCTTTAATTGATGCTAGGATTGTTTTGTTTGACAGAATTGTTTTCAGACTCAAAAGTGCCCATCCCTTCTTAAAAAGCAAAATAAGTGCTATAGGATATAACTATGTCCTTATTACAGAAGACAACAAGGAATGTGCATTTGAGATACCTAAATCCAGAGAAGGTTCTCAAATGCAGGGGTGAGGGGAATAGGAGGTTTGCTAATTATGATTTCAAAAATATTGAAGAATCCAGTTATGTCATGTCTCCAGTTCTTTTTCAAGACTTAAGTTTACCAAGAATCATACCACATCCAGAATATTACAGAGCATTAAGACATCTAGTGAGTGAAAAATATATTGCAAGTAGAATTACTACATGTTCTGTAAACTAAGCAGTGTTGGGTTTAGTTATATGAGATGTAAGAAGTCTATGGGATCATTGCTGCAGGTTAATTATTACCACATGATTTTTTACACTGTACATTTACAATTCTTACAGTTCCCAGGGAAAGAAATTACTCTGCATCAAAACCCACCTGGCGCAGGGATCTCATTGCAATGCTCTGGTCTTTTATCAGGTTCTTGCTTTAGTAAAGGCCTAGAGAAGTCAGAACTCAGAGAAGTCATGTTTACTGGGTTTGCCAATAGTGCAGCTCTGGCATTAAATCCCACCCATTAAGCACACACCTGGCATGCTCACCACTACAGACCACGTGTATTTAAATCACAACTCAGAAACTGGGATGAATCACATGGCACAGGATGTCTAAACCATCCTCTCTAAAGGAAGCACAAGCTTTCCACAACTTTGTTGACATAAAGTATAACAAAAACCTGGAATTATTTAATTACTGATTCAATAAAAAGAACAAATGAATTATTTTCCCTATGGCCCTGGCAAACACAGTTCAAAAAATTTGCCATGGTCAAATACATCAGAACTGCTTCCTGGGGCTCACAAAACTAAAGGACAGTAGTTCAGAACACATCCCTTCATGTTCTGCCAGAAAAACATGTGTGGAAAAATATTTAGGAAAGATGTAACACCAACACATGAATAATGTTTGAGAAACAGAAATGTACTCTTTCAAACGGAAGTTGAAATTATCAAATGATCACAACAAAACATTGGAGGGTAGAAAGGAATTGATCAATGTATTGTAACAGGTTTACTATAACTTGCAAGGTTTGGAAATCATTAAAAATGTTCAAATTCCTTGAAACTGAACATTTAGGTCAGATTCCCTGATTTATGTAATCTTCTTTATTGATTTCTCTTTTTTTTCAACCTAAAAAAAATAGTATTCACTTTTGTACACAATAAACACACCTCATCTATATTTCTTTCCCTATCTCTCACTAAGAAAAATATATTCTTTAAAACAGGAGCAATAGTACAAGGATTTATTTTTTCCTTCAAGAACTTCAGGGGGGAAATATGTATCTTCCTTGTCTGCTGACATGCAGGTAGACCTTGCATTACCCATTGGCTGGCCATTTTACTGGCCAGACACATTTGGTTTAGGATCCTGCTTAGGTTTTAATTGCTTATGTTTGACCTGGTATTTTCAGATTTCTTGGTATGTAAACTTTGCTTTTTGTGATGTTGTGAGAAGATTTTGGATTGAAAAGCATGGGAATCCCATAAATCTTGAGTTCAGACTGACTTCAGTTATTTAAGAGAGTTTGCCTCCTCACATTGATTAGGATTCCATCATTAGTTATTTTTACATAGTATCAAATAATCATATTACTTTTTTACACATCTCTTGTATTGCAATCTAGCCAGAAACTCCTCAACCAGAATTTCTCAAAAATTTCTAAACATTTCACTAGTTGCAACATGTCTGTATTTTAAAAGGTGTTCACAGAGTTTCTGGAAAACAGGAGAAAACAGAGTTAGGTAAGCTAGAAGGATTAATGAGTCACAGGCCTAGTGACAGTGAACACAAAATCAAAGGTTGCATACTGGATATTTCACTGTAATGAAAGAATGTATTTTCAGATTTAATTTAGAAGATTTGGGTTTTTTCACATCCCACAATCTCCAATACTGCAATATCATTACTACACTGTACTCTGAAAAGTTACACATATCACCAACTACCTACCTCATTCATTGTCTCAACTGCACAAGCTTCAAAAGTCTCATACAGGTTTCTTCACAAAAAATCATCTTCCAGACAAATTGCAGGGAGTTTAATTTAACAGAGTAAAATTTTAGGAGTATTATTTTTTGCTTTTCTTTGTTATGATACTATTGTTGCAGCAGGCGATGATGCCAGGGACCAGATGCACAAATCACTGATTTGTGATCCATTCTGGTCCTGCTTAAATGATACTGGAAACTCCTCAAGGACTAAGGATATTCATGCTCCTAGTGACTCTTCTGTCCTACTAAAAACCTATATAACCATATGGACAAAATTTGTCTTACCAACTTCTAAAACCTGCTTCTCAGTTTTCTCCATCTGACTGAATTAAGTTAACTATGAGACACTAACAACTAAAATATGACAGACAGGGGCAACTTGTCTGGGAGGAACTGGAACCCAAACAAATAGAAATTTAGTTTTGATTGGCCAGTAGCGTGGCTTACCAAAAAGCACAACAAAAGCACAACATGCATGAGTTGATTCTGAGTAAATTGCTGGAACATTAGATTAGAAATCACAACAATAAACATTTTTGATTTTCACAGCATCTTGAGATTTTGTTGTTTGTTTGTTTTTAATGAAAGTGGGATTCAATCCACGATTGCAAGGAAAAAATACCAAACATAAGACTCAGAATAAATTTGTAACAATGACTAATGATAGACACAGTTTACCTCAAGACACAGCTGATGTTACAGAAGCTGTGGGCTGAGAAGGCACAGGTTGGGCACCTGGGTCTGATGAAGCAGCAGACCCCCATACAGTAGATGCCCTCCAAAAGAACAGTTGCACACCATGGAAGAAACCACAGACTTCTGTAGCCCAATCTGCCTATCTCACAGCCCATTGCTGCACCCTGAGTATGCCAATGTGCACTCACAGACAGTGGGAGTAGCTGACAAGGCAGGGCTCTGAAGTTAGGTGAGATGAGAGCAAATCCAAGTAACTTTCATGCTTCCTTTGCCTCCAATTACTTGAGAGAAATTTTAGGAAAGGCTTATCAGATTTACTGCTGAGCAATTTCTCAAAAATCTACCCACTTTGACACATACCATAAATTTATTACCTGAGAAAAAAACAGCCTTTAAAACCACTCTTGAAAGTACAGAGTGCTGCAACCAGTGCTTGATGTCACAAATCAAGCTACATTTGAAATCTGTGACACAGACTCTCATCCCTACCCTCCTTTCTCCAGCAACAGGGAGAACTCGTTTATCCAGAAAGCTGGATTACAAACTATGCCTCAAGCTACAGTGAGTCAAGGTTTCACGTTAGATTGGTTGAGCTGCTGTTGCTTTTTCGTCTTATGGTTTTTGCTTTTGTTTCCCCTAAAACACTACTGAGGGAATCTGAGGTGGATGTAAAGTGCGGAAAAGTAATCTAAAATTTATCTTTTATAACTGAGAATAGAGAAGAAAACTTCAACTAAGTAGTAAGTTCTCTGTACATAGTATTTATTTGTGTGGTATGGCACACACATAATTAATTATAATTTACTGCCAAGGTTTTTCTGGGGTTTTGTTTTTGAAAGGGCAATCACTTCTGGCTTTTAATGTTAGTTCCAGATGTTGTTTCAACTTGGTTTAGGCTGTACCAGTAAGTCCTTAGTATATTATTTTTAAAAGTTCACATTTCCAAAGTGGATTCAGTTGCCTAGCAGAGCATGCCTTTAATCATAATCAACAACAACAACATGGCAGCAAAGTAAGAAACAAAATTAATACTAAGTCATGGAAAGCATGTCATGATCTGGTTTCTAGATAATATTTAATTGCATTTGCTCGAGACAGTGCCTTTCATAGTGCTGTATCACTGGTGTAGTTCAAGTGCTCCTTTACATGCCAGCCATTACCAAAAAGCCAGACAAGTGAAAGCCTCCCTTGTCACTCAGCTATGCAGTGCAACCCTCCTACATCCTGTTTCCTAAATGTGTTTTTCACCTGGAAACCAAAAGTGCTAATTTATAAAAGCCAGCACCTTTCAGACATTCTATAACCCTGCCAGAGAGAAGTTACTTAACATGTCCTTGATCTAGCAAAGATTCAGATATATAACTTGTGAATTTTAAATCAAGTTCCTTGATTTCATTACAAGGCAGTATTTTTTACCCATTATATATTGCCTAACGTTAATTAAAGAGCATACTGTGTAATTCTATGAACTATGCACAGCTAGACAAGAATTCTTTTTTGAGAACATGATATAAAGCTCATGATTATTTAATTTACTTCCCTTTTGTGTTAAGAAACTGAAGCAATACTAAAACTTAGCCAAATGTTTTTCATATATTTAAAAACACATATATTAAGACTATGAGAGAAGTATATATGAAATCTTTATGCAAATAAAAACATAATGTCATATATGTTTCTATCCATGAAAAAGTCCCAATATAAAACAGAATGAAAATGCTTCATAGTATTAGCAGAAAGGAGAGAACAAACCAATCCCCAGATAGACTTTGTAGATCATATCATTAGCTCACGAGGTGTGTCTTTTGCTTCCCAGTGATTTGGTCTAGAAAGTCTAGATTGCAAATCCTTCTTGTATAGGACTTACACAAAATTGACAATTGAATACATGCAAAATTAAAAGGAAACAGTAGCATAATATTGCAATACTTGTGAAGTCAAAATGCCAATTAAATGTTTCTCTTCCTAGCTAGCCTCCCTGTTGAGCACACAGGGATACCCAAGTTGCAGTGCACAAACATGAGTTACCATCCACAGACTCATATCCTGCCAACCGTGTGCAGCAAAAGCTTAACTCAGATACTAAGGGACACAGTTGTAAAAGTAATTAGGATTTTAGCATCAATAGAGGAGGCACATTTTCCCACCCCAGTCCTTTCCCTGAAATATCATTCAAACTGCATCCAAACCCAACCCAAAACTTCCTATAGAGAGCAAAAGATTAAAATATTGTTCACACAGCACTTAAAAAAAGTCATACAGATTTTTTTTATCATAAATATGATTAAAAGATTTTTCACAGACCTTCTGGAAAAAAATCAGAACACTATTTCTCAATAGTCAACTTTATTTTCATTAATTTCTCTCATGGGTATTCAGGTGAGAGAATATATTAGCTCAAGCTGTTTAATCCTTCTGCTGAAAGAATTTTATTTTGCCTATATAAGTAAAAGTTTGTGGGTCAGAGACTGAAACTCACATATCTTATTTTCTAGGCCACTGGCTCTGGAATTATTATTACCTGTAAGCTGTTTTAGAAAAACCACAACCATTTCAAGAGAAATGTCAAATGTTTCAAGAGGAGAGAGGCCAAATTCTGTAAATTTATTGACATGGACAGTAAATGAACAACAAACCACTGGTCTAACGTAACTAGGCATGAAGTAGATTAACATTTTAGGTGACTGTACCAACCATTTGAACTGCTTTACAAGATGATTATGCTTTAAAAGTCTCAAAGGCTTAAAGGTAAGTGGCAACGACACTTTTCAATAGTTTTAAAAGGCATAAAGTTGAAGTTTTATTGCCCTTACTCCTGTTTAAGCATTTTAATCCTGAAATCTTACACCTTTGAAGCAGTCTTAAAAGAATCCTAAAAATTTTACATAGGAGCAACACACCCAGACCACCTGAAATAACAGAAAAGTATGGAGATTTTTTCCAAAGATCTGTTTGTGTTGGAATCTCATGAAACATGATCAGCATATCCACTCCATTCAGTAGATTACATAAAATATTTTCAATTTTTAAAGCTGTTCAGCTTAACATGGAAGCAAAAATAGTTCCCTGGTCAGCATTTAAGCATGGGCTGTACAAACAAATCAATACTAACATCAGCTTAAAAACCCAGTTAACAAAAAACAAAAACAAAAACAAACAAAAAGAGAGAGAGGGGAAAAAAATCATCAGCAGCACCTAAATCCTAGAGTTTCTTCAAATTACATTTTCTGTAACATTTTGTATTATTAGCTGATTAAGCCAGTATGAAAATACATTCCTTGCTAAATTCATTTGGATTATATTATGCACTTTCCCTTCACCAAGAATGCTGGTACTTTTACCCTCCCATTTTCCTTCCTGAGAAGTAAAAGAATTTGGATATGAAACGAAACTAAGCCCTGAAAGCCATTTGAGTTCGAAGTATGAACAAGGAAGTTTCATACAGCTTATGTTGGCTGCAATGGGCTGGAACATTACAAACAAGTGCCAGCCAGAAACTTTAATGTTCAACCCTGTATCAGCACAGCAGCTTTGGCACTTAGCTTAATAAATATCATTGTCCAGATTCGACTGATGAGGGCACTTCAAGCTGTTGTCAGGCAAATTGGGCTTGGGACACCTCTAACAAACTGTGCATAGAGTGGCACAGGAGAAAGTGCTGGATGGGCATAGTAACTCACTTGTCCCAGTTCAAGACTGAATAAATTTTGATATCACGTGAAATAAATAATGCAGCAGAGGTATCATATTGTGCCCAGTCACAGCTGCAGCCTCACCTGCCATCCATCCACCTTTCATCTTTTGTTTCCTGCATCCTGGCAGTTACATCTGGTATGGAAATTGTTTTTGCAATTTTGTTATCAATACCCTTCCAGCTAGCAATGCAAACCACAGCACTGTGAGAACTGCTATGGGGAAATGAACTCCAGCTCAGCCAGGCCAAACACGTGTGTCCCATGTATCTGCCATTGCCTAACTCAGTGGACTGTGAGCTGTGCTCAACCTGGAACAGATAGCCTAAGAAAGAGAGAAATCAGTTCTGATCAGTGGAAATCAAACCATTGGTATTACCCCTTTAAACTAGTGCACTAGCAAGAACAACATGGGAATTCCTTGGACCCATTCCCTGCAACTTGAATACAATTTTGTTAGGGAAGGCTGATGTGTACCTTTGAAGTATCTTTGAAGGGCTCTTCAGACTCAGGCATACCACAGTCATCTTGCTTTCCTCATGGGTACTGATATTCTACATATCTTTCAAGAACTGATATGTAAAGATGGATGTGTTAATGTAAAGAGGAAATTGAAGAGTTTTCCCTGATCAACACTTACAAAAAAGGATCTACACATTATAGATTTCGTACCTGTACAACCACATACGGTGGTATTGCATAATAAAACCTGTAGGGGTTTTTGTTATTTTAGTCAGACTCGAGTTATAGAGAAAACATTCTAGCATCTACTAACATCTCGGCATTGCTGGATGACTTCTTAACAACTTGTTGCCTTAATCCCAAGACACAAAACCTTGCACTGTTTAAACAAATTACCTGTAAAAGTCAATGACCCATATTCCACAGGACCTATACACAAAAGCAATTATTTTCATATTTGTCAAACTGGGTTAAGGTACTTTCTGTTTGTTTAGTGCTAGTAATACTGAAATAATTTCAGCAGTAAGTCCTGTGAAAGAAATCAAAGTCTGAGTCCTTTGTAACGATATCATTAGCATCAACTAAAACATAATTGAATGCACCCTTGCATCTCTCCACAGCATAGTTCAATAGGTTTTAAGAGCTTCAAGTACATCACTTTCCAAATCACCCTGACAATTTTCTGTAAATCTGTATTTGTCTGTGAATTAAATACTTGCAATTCCTGTTTCAGTCAGTAAGCTGGACCAATTAAATATTTAAGTCCATATAATTAAGAAAAAACCATAACATTTTCCAAAAATTTGCCTCACTTAACTACGATTTCATAGAATTGTCTAATACACCACTGTAAAATTGAGTTACACATACAAAACCAGGGACATCACCTTAACATGTGAAATGGAGGCTTTGGTAACTGAACAAGCTTTAGGTCAGAGGCCTCAAATCCCAGATGGCATGACTGCTTTAGTCCTTCTTTATCAATGATCTCCTTAACACATTTCAAGTTAACCAAGTATTCATATGCTTTACTAGATCAGGGTGATCAGATTTCCTTTTTGGTACTGAATTTAAACATAGCTTCTGATGTTGCCCAAGTAACAGCACTATGGAACAGTCACCTTTGACCACAGCAATAAAGGCTGAAGTCTTCCATATTTACTCACATAAATATCCCAGTGAAAGCCATATCAGAACTTGTGACTGCTTTTTCATTTGACTTTTAAAAGGATATATTAAGGAATTAATTTTACAACTGAACATTACACTAGCAAGGGCACAATTATAATCTGATGTTATTGGTTATTTAGTTTAGGTGAAGCCTTGGCTCCACACCAGAACCAGTAGAGTTGCACTGTGCTACATTAACCAGACTATTTCCTACAAATGCAAGGCTCTCTACAATCACTGAGTGACCTCTTACTCATGATATGCTCTTTAGGATTTTTGACCCACTTTACTGCATGCAGACTTGCAACCCTAAAACAACTGCATGAAGATCTGCTATCAGTTACTGGAAAGTCAAGCTTCTTTATGGAGCACCTACAGAGTAATTTTCAAATCCAGAAGCTCACAGGAGATGTAATCCTTCACAGCGAGGTTGAGCGTGGCATTCTATTTATGATCAACACATAGAGAAGGGGAAAAGCTGTGAATCCTAGAAGGATGCAACAGTCATTTTGAAGTGGTCTAAGAATTCTTACAACCAGAATTTCTGCAAAAGCCTGGGGATGAAAAAAATCTGAGGTTAAGCCTCACATTATTTTAGCAGCATAGGTATCAAGATGCAAGACCCTGTATTGGTTCCAGTGAGTAACTTGAGACTCCAAAACTTGATCTACCGTGAAATTCTGTGAGCAGAGAAATCCAGGAGAGACATTTATAACAGAATACAGAAGGCCCTTTAAGCAAAAACAAAGTGTCAAGATTTTATCTTCTAACATCTGAGAAAGAATGGTGTAAATTGTTTGCCACAACAGCATAAAATTATAGCCTTTCTCTTCTTTAGAGAAAATAATTATGTGGATTGAATTCGGGCCAATATGTGCATTCAGCAGCTATCTTGCTTTAACCTATTTTATAATTTAGTTAGGACAGAACTGTCTTTACAATGCTATGGATAAGCTACAGCCAGGGCCTCATCTTAAAGCTTCTATTTTAGGGGTTGTAAGTCCACTAGTTCATTTTATTTCACTACAAGTAAATAAATGCAAAGCAACAACAACAACAAAAAACCCAAATAAAAAAACAAAAACAAAACCAAAAAA
>LXPA01009212.1:22640-34004 GCA_001655095.1 Phylloscopus trochiloides viridanus
GCCATAAATACACGCTCAGATATAATTATGTCAACACACCTTACTGGTAGCCACATCCAGAAAAGCCGTTAGAGAAAACATAAACTAGTATATGACTCTTCAACTAAATCAGAGTCCCAAGAAATCTCTGTAAGCTAATCCAAAATTAATCATTTGCATTACAGTAAAATACTGTCCATCTTAAACACTCACAAGCTTCACATAGCTTACATAATTCTGAAACTTCTGAGTCTGTTTAGACATTTCCACATGGCAAGATGAGACTTTGAGATTATCAACTGATCTATTAATCCACTAGGTTCATACCCATCTATTGCAGAGGTCCTTGCAGAAACAGATGGACACAGAATTCTACATCCTGAAGATAATGTGGAGACTTTTCTGCATGCTTCTACTTAACAGAAACAGTTTGATGTTCCATGTATTTTACAGACCCCAGACTTCTCCTAAATGCATACAGTAAAATTAAGACTTCGTGAAAGTCTAAATGCAAATATGAACCAAATAATCTATTAGCACAACTGTAAGGTGTTGCAGTCTTGTTAGCATTTGCCACTATCTAGAAAGGACACAAGCATATTGTATAAACTGATTCGCTCAAAGTAATGGTATGAGTAGTGTATTAAGTATAAACCTGACATGAGATAGTTTACTATTTTTCACAACTTGCTCTGAAGAAATTAAAATATACTACCAAGCCTAGAACTAGAATCAGTAGAACACTTACATTCCAGAATGTGACTTAGTGTGTTTTTATACCATGTAAACTTTATAATATGCAATACACTTTTTAACACTGTAACTTTTAAAGGATAACAAGGTATTTCTCAAAGTGATATAACTACCAGAAAAAAAAAAAAGTTTTCTTTATTTCTGCTTTTTCCTTTTCATCATTAAATAATGGAATTGTTGAGATTGGAATGGACCTCTAGAAATTGTTTAGTCCAACTCCATTGTTCTAAAGAGGGCCAACTGGAGGTTTCTCAGGGCCATGTCCAGCCATGTTTTGAGTATATCCACGAATGGAAACTCCTCAACACCACTGGGCACTTTGTTCCAGCATTTGATAACTCACCCTGTAAAAACTTTTGCTTCATGTTTAAATGGAATTTCCTGTATTTTTCATTTCCACTCACTGCCTCTTCTCCTCTCACTGGGCACTACTGAGAAGGGTCTGCTCTCTCTCTCTCCATCCATCAAGTATTTACAGACGTTGCTCAGACATTACTGAACTTTCCTTCATGCCCAACAGTCACAGCTCTCTCAGCTTCCGTCTGTCAGATGCTGCAATCCTTTCATCATCTTTGTGGCCCTTCACTGAGCTTGCTGCAGAACCTCAACATTAGTCTTTTACTGGCATGCCCAGAATTTGGCACAGCACTCCAAATGTGATCTCAAAGAGTTACGGCACAAGAGACAAGAGTGCTTTCCTTTGCTGGGCAATGCTCTTCCTCAAGCAGCCCAGGAGGCTTGCTGGCTGCACTTGCCACATTCATCATCTGTCTAGGATGTCTGAGGTGTGGCTGACTACTGGCTTGTAGTTCTGCATATACACCCTTCTTGAAGACTGGGTTGATATTCACTTTCTTCTAGTTCTCAGGAACCTCCCGCTACCATCAGATCTCTAAAAGCCAACTGAGCGTATCCTTACAATGACGTTTGCCACTTCCTCAGCATTTTCAGGTGCACCCAACCAAATCCCACAGACTCATGGATGCCATTACTGGTCCCAAGCTTCACATCCCTGACCAGTTCTTCCTGGTTTGTACATAGCAGGTCCACAAGGAGCCTGTGTTTCCCTAAAGAGCCTGCACCCATTTGTTGCAGTACTCCAGCAATGTAAGCTATCCCACTGTATCTCTGTAATCCCAGTGACATGGTAACCCTGGAACTGATGCAGGCCTTGAATTCCTTCTGCATTAAGCCAAGAATTGTTTTAAAATTTGTTACAAATAGCATCTTTAAAATAACCTAGTTAATACTGTTGCCCAAAAGAATAATTACATATACAAAATAACTCCTTCAACAACAAGAGAGGAAAGGAAGTAACAATCCTGTGCATTTTATTGGCATTGAGGTAGAGTCCCACTACAATTTATCTTATTTATTTTTTAATTAAAACGCAATATAGAAAAAACATAAAAATCCTGATTGGTCAACTAGCAGTCAACACAAAACCTGCTCACAAAAACGGAAATAAAAAAAATAAAGGCACAAAACCATCTGCTTTGGGCATGTAACTATACAGAACTTCACATTCATGGCCCAGTTTGCTCAAGATTGTAAGAACATTTTTTCTGGACTATAACTTCTTTCTGTACAGGGATCCAACACAAGGGTTACTCTTGGGCTTAGAAATCGCCATTGGTGAAGATGCATGTGGCTGACAAGATACAGGTCTCTTCATCTTCTTCATGGTAAGAACATTGTCTTCCTTTGGGGGAGGCACAGGTACCGGTTTCCAAGGAATGGGGTTACAATATGATGGAGCTGGATATAGATTTCTATCAGCACTCCCTAAAACGTTTAGAAAATACACATAAATAAGAAGGAATATTTACACTACAAGCTTTCCAATGCAAGCAGTTATAGTTATTATCTGGACTAAATACAGCACAACAATGTCTTCAGAGAAAGACAGCACAGGCATATCACATAATTTAAGTGATCCAAAATAATAAATATTCCACTTTTTTGTTTTTTAAACAGTAACTGGCATATTCTTCACTTCTACTTAAAATAATGAGCAGACTGAATGCTCAGTCTTTTGTGTTCTTAAAAACTGTAAATGCCTACAAATTGGCTACTTTGTTTTACCCACCCAGGACACATGCACTTCAAAGTTTGTAATACATTATACTGAATGACACAAGTGAGTACACAAATGTTTTTCAAAAATAATTTGAATAAATGATTGTAGCTGTCAGTACTGTCAGTATGTAATGCAGGTCCAGCCAAAACATGACAGCAAGTAATTAATAATTAATTACTATTTACAAATAAACGTAAGCAGAAGAGTAAAGTTTGTTCACCTGCTTACTTGTTTCGCATGTTTCTTGAACATTCAGAGACCAGAATTCTGGTCTCAAAACTATTTGTTGCAAAGTCAGATAGAAGCAATTATTTTTGTTGCATAGAAAAATAACATGTTTTCAACCAAAAAAAGGAATAGGATTACAGAAGCCAAGGAGGTGTGATGCAGGTGAAAAGCAAAACAGGAAGAAATTTTAGCCTAGAATTCAGGTTGATGCCCATCTCCTTTTTCAGACAGGACTTCTGTTAGCTTCTAATTGTTCTTGTGTCTCAAATCCTCACCTCTTTTCTAAGGGGGATTCAGGTGTTCTAAGGTGATACACACCTTCTGTAACACGAAAACTAACCTTACAAGGATGCTAACTTAACTAATTTGCTTCACAGGACCCAGTAATTCACTCTAGTGATTCCTATGCCTGGTAAGAAAAATCAGATAAAATCATAATTTGGTACACCACATAATTATCTCAAATAATGTAATTTTTTTCCCAAATAAAAAAAGGCTAAGGAAAATACACAAAAGGTCTCAATCTGTTCCCTGACTTACACCATAGTATAAGTAATCACTCCTATGTACCAAAATACAAGATGAGTATCTTAAACAGCCTTCATTGTACATTAAAATATCAGAAGGAAGAAACCACAAACTGAAGTGACTACACATTTGTGTACTATACGTACAAACCTGTAGACTTCCCAGGTGGGAAACCATAACCATTTAAAGCAGGCTGTGGTTTATTTCTAGAATTTTGCAGCCACTCCTTAAAGATTTTCTCTGATCTTGTTCTCTTTTCCTGTAGCTCAGCCTCCCGTTCTTTTTCTTTTTCCTAAAAATAAAAAAAAAATTAACGTACTCCAAGACAAAGCTCCATACAATATACACAAAATTGTAAATAATTTTTTGCAGATTTCCAGACTGCTGAATACATTTCAAATATTTCTTCAAATACAAGCACCTTTTGCTAACAATGGAAAAGATGCATTTTTTTGGTTTAAGTCTGGAAAAAACCTCCCAACCTCCACGTTACTCCAGTGTTTCCCTGAGAAAAAAATCAAAGGTTATTAACAAAATGCATAAATATGCATCTTACTTTGCTGGCCATACCACAGTGTCTTTAATGCACTAACATTGCAACTCATGAAAGATTTTTCTTCATGTACAACACTGCCATTTGATGTCAGTATATTCAGTGTAAGATTAGAATATATCGAATCTTAATCTGTAGTAAGTTACAGATTAAATAACTCCATCCAAATAAATTATCGCTTCCTTAATACCTTCTCTTTTTTCTTCTTTTCTGCCTCTTCAGCTCTCTTCTTCTTTAACCATTCTTTATACTTTATGTCAGCCTTTTCTTGTAACTGCGCTTTTTCTAGTTCCCTCGTGACTTTTTCCACCATTTCTTTGCTCAGCTTTTGTTTCCTTTCTCTTCTTTCCTACATGAAACATGTCAAAGAAACAGAAGTTTTTTTCAATGAGCAATTCTTTTAAGGAATGCAGTTAATTTTACTACACACTTACAAAGAAAATGATCATAAATCTGAAAAAATACGTGATATTGTAAGCTCTTTGAAGTCAGAACGTATTCTGACTCGCTAGACTCCAGGTATGATAGACATATAAACTTGTCAAAAAAGATTATAAAAATTTTACTTTCAGGGTCTCCTCAGGTTTACTACTCTGTTTTATTTATTCAGTGATTTTTTTTAAACACTTTGGACACGTCTCAATATTTCTGGGAATTAAATACATGTTATAATTCTTAACAATGGTGTGTTAGCTTTACTTGCCAGTGAATCTAGAGCAAACTAGAGTTCCAAATGGAAGTCAGGTAAACTGCCCCCTTCTAAGAGTCATTGAGATGTGCAGACTGTTCAGCATACTTAAGCATAAATTAATAGGGGGATAAAAATCCAGTTCACGTTTTGTGGTATTCTCTTAAGTTTTTTATACTCTTCAGTTTATTCACATGGGAACTACTTCAATAAATCAATCCACACATTTCTCCTGTTCAAATTATGAAAGGGAAAATGAGAAAACACATTTTAGGGTAGGCAAAATGGTAAACTGAGTGTGGAGTGAAATTGCTGCCTGTATGATTTGCAAGACAGAATACACCAGAGACAGAGGCATCATTCACTTCTACATCTTTTCAGTGTGTGTGTATCCAACAACAGTGTTCTGAGGATCTTTCTCTAAGCAAACAACCACGTATCCATTGGCCTTTTCTTGGTCTGGAGAGGGAGGTGTTTTCATTTGAAGAGTAACAATAGCTCTCATTTCTGTTCCTTGTAACCTTTATGAGGTGTCTGGTATCTACTGATTTGATACTATTTCTGCTTAACTCACTCAGCCCTGAAGCAACTGCATACACGTGCAGAAGCAAAAATCTACCAGACAAGCTGCACATGACTTGGAGGAGAGGCACAAGACTTAAGACCAGTTTCCTCTTAATAGAAAAGAGCTGTTGAAAAAATGCATTGTTTTCCTTTTAAGAAATCTTCTACTTACACTTCCCTGCACACTCCTCTTGGACAAAGGAGATACGTAATTTAGCAGAAACTTATACTGACTCAGAATTATTACAGTTGGCAGCACGGATATCAAATGTCTAGAACTACAGCTATAAAGTATAACAAAAAAATGAAATATAGGAAAACCACATTCTCAAGAAAACCAGAAATATATTCCCATTCCCATTTTACCATTATATAACACCATTTTCCCATTAAAAGAACAAAAAGGCAGAAAACTAGAGCTCTCCCCGTGTGCCCCTCCACCACCTTCTTTCCTATGGAAAATCCAATTATGCATTATGAAGCAGAAGCCATAATACTACAGCTGGGGACCACCACAATTCCTTCATTCTGGTCTGAACAGGGTACCTGCTGGTTCAGTGCTTGTCCCCCCATACCAAAACTACCAACAATCCAATAAAGTAGCACACAGAGAATAAAAACTTCAGCTTAGGCTGCTCTGCAACACACCTCATTTCTGCCAGGGAAGAAGCCAGTTTGCAGAACTGCTGGACTTAGTGTATCCAGTTCTGTTTGCCAACACCAGAAGCATGACTACAATCTTAACACCAGCAGCTATACTAGGCACTGTGGGATTTCCCCCCACTGCACCCCACCCACCTCCTTTTACAAACTATGCTTTATTAGCTCTCTGTACTATAATCTCCAAGGTGGGTGTTTCTTCACCTAAAATCGTAAGGATACTTTCAGTAGTACTGCTCTGATAAGGTATACTCTTATCAAATATTCTTATTTGACAACAAAGACTTCTTTGTGTACACAGTGCACACAATTTCACAAAACAATTGCAAGTAGCTTTTTAGCTAGTTTTCTAGCTGTTTTCTCCTTGATTTTTTGTTGTTTGGTGGGTTTTTTTCCATTTCACTTCTAATACATTCTAGCAAACATCAGCTTAATCTGTTTTGTAGCGTAGGGAAAATGGTCAAATATGAATACACTCCAATTTCAATGCATATTCTGGAATGTAAAACTATACAGAATTATAAAACAATTGGTCTTATTAATACAACTTCACAACAGTGAGGCTTTTACATGTGATAAAACTATTTACAATCAAGACTAATGAAAAAATACATTTCATTCTGGGAACTAAAAAAAGGTGACATTCTGAAATGCTTTTATGCTACTGAAGCATGGAAACAAGATCTTTCTTAACATGAAACAAACACTTCCGTATTTTAAAATGTTGAAAAAAATAATGTATTTTTGGCAAATTATTCAAACCACCTTCCTGGGAAAAAACCCCAAATAACCAGTCATCTAAGTTTTCTGTCCTTATTCACCTAAAATTCATCTCAATCTCTTTTCTTCAGAGCTGTTTTTCTGTCTCTTCATTACTAAATACTCCCCATATGTACCAACAACTCCAGTTTTGAGACAATGGTTGCCGGGGACACATAAAAGCATCAATGTAGATGAGAGATATATGTGAAATCAGTGATTTAAACTATGGGAGAAGGTGGCTTACAAAGATTTTGCACGTGTTGTTGTTTGCTGACTTACCTCTGACGTACGTGAAATTAAGTTACAAAACTAAGGATCATCCAAAACTACAGTCTTTAGCTAAGGGTCATATTGTATAAAAGACATGAAAATAAATATAGGAGAAAACTGAAAAAATCCAGGCTACTTTCACATCTAGAGGAATGGTTCCATAATGGAAAACCATTATAAGCACAAAATAGACTAAAAATCTTTCTAAATACTATAAAAGAAAGACAAGGAAGCTTCTTAAATTATCTATCTTAAATCACAATACTTAGATGAGTATCTAGGCTATCTAGGCTGACTCAAATTTAAATTAGGTCCTATGTAAACAATAACATGCCACAACTATTGCTAAGTTTTACTTCCAGTGAGACATCCTTAAGACAGGGAGACTCCCTGCAGAATTGCAGACTTTACGCTGTCTAGAAATTTTTCTGTTTTCTCTCACAATCAGAACAGATTTTCCTTCATAGTCAGTGTACACCACATTCCCAGCTGCTTTAGTAACTTGCTGCATGTCAAGTTTCTGTCGCCCTAACTGCCCCAGCTTTTCCCCCAGCCTCATTATAAAAGTCTATCAAAAATGCTATGAATGTGCATGTTCTTCACCCCCTCTTTTACTTTCCTTCCATGCATATGTAAGGGAAGAAATTATTTGTTTATGCTTGGTGTTGTTTTAGACTGGGTTTTAAAAATTCTCTTTGATCTTGTGTTCAAAACAGTCACAATCTGTTCACTAAACCACTAGTAGATTTACATACACTAAAATATGGTTGTGGGTATTATATAAATTAAGGTATTGATTATAACTCATTGCAAGAAAGGCTTGTTCTCCTGCCACCCTACCCAAGCAGAAAATTAAGGACAAAGGATACAAATCTACCCTGAGGGTTCACTGCTCTGTGCTGTGATTCTATCAAGTGTCAGAGCCTAATGAAGTCTGGGTTGGGTCAGTACTTGGAAATCCCCAACCCAACACAAACATCTGTCCCACAAAGCAGTGATGGTGACTTTGTTCACAGCATGTGTCTTTCTGAGCCAGTACTAACTACTAACTTCTCAAGAAAAATCAGATCCATATGTATGTGGGGAATGGTCAAAGGATTTAAAAATATGAAGATGCGTCCCGCTTCCTTCCTGACAGAAGGTAGAAATAGTAAATATTTTCCATGCAGGAAAAAAACAAAACTAATTGCTTTTGAAACAGAGGCATTATATCCAACTGGAAGAAAATTACTAAAATATGTACTTCTGTATTGTCACATCAATGATTAAATGAGAGGTTGGAATGTGTAAAGTGCAGAGGTGCTTTCCGTTCTGCATTTTCAATGTAGACTGTCACTGAGCAGAAATATTTCCAGAAATTAATGACGTGATGGATATTTTTAAGATACTTCTCAAAGCAATCCTTTCTATCTTACGGTCTGCAGAATGTGACCTTTTTTTCACAGGTAAGTGTTCTACTTTACAGCTGTTTCCTGACAGCTAGCATATTCTAGCATCAGTTAATGCTGACTGATGGCAAAATATAGGAAAAGCCCACATTGCCAGCATCAGAACACACAACCAAATTTACTTGTTTATCCTCATAATAATTATGGACATTAATCACTTTTGGCAATCTTGGAAATCTGGGTCGTTCAAACAACTGTAATTACCTTTTCAATTTTGCCCTATAACACAACTCAGTGGCCAAGCCTAGCCCACATGAATACTTCAATGTCTCTAGAATTTCCATGTGAAAAAAACAAGAGGCTAGAAAGGATGTCAACAAAGGTCTGAGCTGCAGATGTCTCTTGACAAGCCTGTTTATGTCAATGTACTGCTGAAGTTCACACAAAGTCAGTGCAGATCCCACTGCAGTCTGGGAACTGGACAATTACTGGACAATTACTTTCGGACTGTGTTCATTTCATGTGGGGACTCAATGTATGTGACAAGCATAAAGTTTTAGTGTACTTGGCTCCTGGAACACTCCTGGGATCTTCAGAAGGATGTGGACTCCACAAATGCTGCTGAAATACATGAGCACTCATGTTCATCTGTCACACTGAATTCCTCTTCCAAAACTCTCATCTAAAACTCATTCTAACACTCATGATGAGAAATTAGTTCATTCTACTTACAGAAATCTAAAGGTAATTAAGATTCAGGAACAACTAAAATTATTATCATGGCGTCTGTCATGCATAACATCACAGAAAAGTTTTGTGTAAAGACTTTTCAGGTCCAGAGAGTGAAAGACCCACAATACGAAAAAAAAAACCAACAAAACCTTAAGAAATTAAGCCCAGACTCACAAAAAAAATTTAGACACGCAAAGACAAACTTAGGTATGTAAACAGAAGATTTTAATTCTTAAATGCAGTTGGTTCTCATGACTGGAAAGCATTTCTACGAGAAGCTTCCCTCACAAATACACTTCTTGAAAAGGTTCAGTCTTTTAAAAAAAGTGGACATCTTAGCACCTCTTTCAAGCTTAAACTGTCAGCAAACCATAGTACATCAGGCTCTACCATCAGCAACCAGTGCTTTGAGTCAACAAGAGTTCAGCTGTAAGAACATTAACCTAAAACCAGGGAAGATCGGGATTTCATTACATTTCTGCCAGAGGAGATTTCAACTGACGTTCCCAAGCTGCAGGCTGGGATGACAGGATTCTCCACCCCTTCTGTGGTAGTGGTACCATTCCTCACAAAATAATTAACAATTCATTGGATGAAAGAAAGAGCATGAGCAAGCATAGCTTTTGAACCTGAAAGTCATGCTCAAGCTGTTGAACAATCTGTGCTCCGTTATTAACCATGCCGAGATAAAATACACATTAAACAAAAAGCCTTTGGTGCAAGAGTTGGCATCTAGGTGTCTCTTCTGGGAGGAATCAGCACACCAAAAATGGAAGTCTGCTTCAAGACACTGTCATTCATTACTATATAGTGTATTGGTTCTAGGCTTTCATATACTTACTGCTTTTTGCTTCTCATAGAGACAATCAGCCAACAGCACAGTAAATGGTAAGAACAAAATTTTCAGTGAAAAAGCATTCAAACAGAACTTTTTCATCGTGTACTTAGTTTCCATTATAAATTATGTTTTTCAGT
The DNA here is from genome assembly GCA_001655095.1 of Phylloscopus trochiloides viridanus. Taxonomy (NCBI): domain Eukaryota; kingdom Metazoa; phylum Chordata; class Aves; order Passeriformes; family Phylloscopidae; genus Phylloscopus; species Phylloscopus trochiloides. The sequence goes on from LXPA01009212.1 coordinate 32,801, forward strand.
AAGTAAAGGGACATATTGAAAGGAACACTAAAAACTGTTGAACATCCAAATTCTATTTTTAATGCCTGCTTGGTCATATTTACTTTTAAGGAAAAAAAAAAAGAAAAAAGAAATGCTGTCTTATTCTCCATTCAACAATGCAGGAAGTATTAGAAATGCTACAGTCAATTTTAGATTGGTATTAGAATAATTGATTTTTCCAATGGAAACTTGTAACTTCACTACTTGTGCTCTTATAACTCTGCTAAGTATCACATTATTACAGCATAAAGAATTACATGCAAAGACTAAATACAAGGATGCTACCAAAATTAATTTCAGAATGACAGTTATTTTGGGATGCAAGTATTCCTCTGGGTATTTCTGTTACTGTTGCAAACACATGCATAAAACATGTAGTGGGGTTTGGTTTCGATGGAGTTAATTTTCTTCACAGCAGCTCCTGTTGTGCTGTGTTTGGATTTGTGAACAAAACAGTGTTTGTTGGTAACACAACAAGTTATCACTAAGCAGTGCCTACAAAGCCTCAAGATCTTTTCTGCTTCTCAGCCCATCCCATCAGTGCACAGCCTGCGGGTGCACAAGGAGCTGGGAGGGGGCACAGCCAGAACAGCTGACACCAACCAACCCAAGGGATGTCCCAGACCATACTGCTCAGCAATAAAAGCTGGTGGGGTCTCAGCTGCCTCCTGAGGCTAACCCACAACAATATATAAACATTTACACACACATATACACATGAATTGAATACTCTAGATATTTGTAAGTTCACGTTCTACTGACATTGTAAAAACGAAGCAGCTTTGCAGAAGTCAGTAAAGATGGATTAAATATGATTTGAAGATACCATATTAGATTGTAGAAAGTAGAGTGCAGTGCACCAGAGTGGATTTTTAAAAAATGCAATCAAAATGCTCTTGTCATGAGGCCTGACCTTTAATCTTAACATTTTATTCAACAATAATTCATAAGAGGTTCTGTGATGACAGTGTTGAAGAATTTAACAGTCATGGCAGTTTACAGGATCTTCACAGTTTATGCATTCACGGTGCATTTCTCAAAAGCTTTTCACACTTTGATTTAAAACCAGTACTTTGATTTAATCAGTAATTTCACAATTACAGGTACCTTACTAACGTGTTCAATCCCACAGCTGATGATAAGAATGAAAGAGACTTCACATTACAGGATCAGAAATTCACAT
>LXPA01009222.1:0-17232 GCA_001655095.1 Phylloscopus trochiloides viridanus
CACAAAACCGAAAACCAAACACTTTTTCTTAATTCTAGGCATTGGGTATGAGAAGGAATCACAATTAGAACAAATTATCTAAATGCCTCACTGTGTAGGGAGGTGCATTTTAATATAATCAAATTATTGCCCTAATTTCAAAAGATAAATTTGTTCTTTATCACTTCACATTAATTTGGTCAAGTATTACTTCCAATTTAAAGCTGAATTAAAAACATTTGTGATTTTCTTCTAAAATCTTCAAATGAACATCTGTTTTCCTCAAAGCCTGCTAACAGCAATCAAAGGAGTCTCCAGGTATACTCCCTTTGTTCTCCCTTTTTTTCTTCATAAGGGTTTTGCTAGCCTAATTAACTCACATGTATCATCCCATTTTACAAGAATGACAGGCCTCAAAAGCATCAGCAACTGAAAAAACTAAAACCACAAGGAACTAAACTACACAGAAGGACCACCATGAAAAGGTTAGGAAAGACAAATCAAGGATTAAAGCAGGAATGCTCTACAGTTTATTCCTGGCAGGAGGTTGAGCTCTACAATAAGGATATTTATCTTTGCAACATTACAGAAGAGCTGCACACTGCAAATCTCTCCATCCTAAGAACTGTCTTTTAAAAAATAATAAAAAGCTGAATGAGAGCTAAGACTAATTTTGGGAAATACATTTGCATCATATAAATCAATGAAAAAGTTGTTTTGAGGTTGACCAGGTAACCAATGAGCAAGGTGTGGCATTATTTTCTAAAAGAGTTTTCTTAATTGTCCTAGATGGGGATAATGACCTGCAGCTCCATTCATCAAAAAAGTTGGCATTTCAAAATCTTCCCACAAATACCAGAATACCAAAGATCGAGCCCTTTCTTTACCCATCAGCCTCTTCACCTTTCTTCATCTTGAGTTAGTCACAAACTTTTAAAAGTGGTAGCTGAGCACAAATGAACAGGAGCACGTGACGTAGTCTTCACAAAGCACATTGTGAAATTTATTCCAAATTACAGACAAACTCATTTAAATTTTCACAGCTGAATATACCTTTATTCAGTATTTAGCAGAAAACTGCTGAAATCCATTCTATGTGCACATCATTAACTTGTGCTGGGGTTTTATTCTTCACCTTCTGAATCCACATATTCCCAAAACCCAGACAACTTTGACCCTGCAGGCTGACACCACCTTTAATATTTCTATTTTGTTTGTGTCCAAAAATATTGACTGAGGTCCTTCTGCTAGGAGTCATCTGGTCCATCAGGGTCAGACAGCTAAGATCATACACCCATGCACTTTTAGCATATCCTTTCTTACCCTTAGGGGCTTTACATCTTGGGTCACAAACTAGAATTTGTTGCCATAGGAGTCTGTGGAGGCAAACATTTCCAAAAGGTTCAAATTAATAAATAAAAGGCTAAAAAAATTAAATATATAGAGAGACAGTATCCTTGCCTTTTCTCTTTAATATTCCTAATCCAACAGATTAATGCTGAGGAGATTTTGAGCAGCAGAGGATGGCCAGGCTTGCCTCTTGTCCCCTAACATCTCCTCCTCTCACCATCACAGACAGAATGCTGGAAATGTTCGTATGATCCAGAAGGGAATTTAAGCTATTTACAATTACAATTTAATGTAGAAGCTCATTTACCCATCTGAAAATACATTTTTGAGCTTAGTCATTTTTTTTATCCCAATTTGATCACTAGCTCTAGCTTTCCTTCCCAGCTGTAGTCTCCAAAATACCCTTTTTTAATAGCAAACACTTCAGATTCATTTTGTTGCTCTTTGTCTTGATATGAGCCATTTTACTTCTTCCATGTAAAGATCATGTTTGCTGCTAAAGCAGCACTCTTCTACCTGAGCATCCAGCCAGACAGTCTCTGTCCAAGACTGCAGCTAAAATAAAATTAAAGGAAGAAAAATTTAGGATTTGGAGCCACTTCACTGCAGTCAGATGGCAAGAAGCAAGCTTCAAACCAGGCATGATTCCATGGGTTTAAAAACCAGATGAAATGTCTAAATATCATACAAAATGCTACACAGTCAAGGTCAGAACTGCAGCTGAAGTATGCAAGCCAACATTCAGTGCAAGAAGCAGCCCAGCACTCTGCTGCTTGAGAGATGAATGTTCTGTAAACAGACCTGTTTGAATTCAGCCTTTTGTGACAGACCCACACACACAACACCAAGAAACCAGGTAACAGTGACAGAAAATGACATTCTCTACTTGACTATTTAGTGAGGTCTGGTGAACTTGTGGGAAGAGGCCAGAGTGTATTTCTGAATTCAAGCCTGAAAATCTACTCAAGGCAAAGAGAGTATTTCTACATCCTCACCCAGAACTTTTTCTAATAAATACATTCATGCACAGAATGCACCCATGTCCTTGTATTATGGCTTAAGAGCTCACTCTCAGTCAATTTAAACAGAAGGAACAAAGACTGCAGAATAACTGTCACATACGTATACCTAAAGCAGCAATATACAGGTGTATTTGCTAATCTTTACCTATTTTCTTCTCAAGAATCTAAAGTCTGTGTGGTTAAGGTTCTTCTAAATGGTTTTCTTTTATTTAATTTAGTAAAAATATAAGGAAAAATATGCATTATTTAAGTACATGTACCCTACAGAATGCTTAATACATGCATGATGTCTATTTAATATAAGAATACTCCATCTAAGAATATGATACATTTTAAAGTATTCTTTCATACTTGCATTCTTTCATTCTTGCATCAGTTTATGCATATATCAAAAATAGTGTTCAAATACCTCTAAGAAAATTATGAATGACATCCAAACGCATTAAGCACATTATTACTTCAGATAAACAACCCTTAAATTATTCTGATTTATTATTCAATTTTGCTAGAAAGCATATTTACAAAAATTAGATAGGGTTTTAAGACATGAAACTGGATATAAATCATTAACCAGACAGCTACACTTTTCTCACTCTGAAACTATTGAACTAGAAGTATTAATGATGGCTTAGAAGTGTAACTGATGGTCAATTTTGAAACTTATCACTACAAAGTGGCAGAAGAAATAGAGAAATGTGATGTAGAAGCTCATTTACCCACTAAGATTTATTATTTGTACATTACTCCGGTACCAGTGAACCCCTTAATGAAGCCTCCCCAAATATTGACACCTTTAGGCCATTTANTGTAGAAGCTCATTTACCCACTAAGATTTAATATTTGTACATTACTCCGGTACCAGTGAACCCCTTAATGAAGCCTCCCCAAATATTGACAACTTTAGGCCATTTAGGGCACAAAGTTCAAAACAGAGCACAAGTAAATTGTATCTCTTGTACAGCATTTATTTTTTCTCATAGGTTCAAAACCACTTTAAAAAGAAGGTGATGATCCCTATTTGGTAGATGGGAACAGAAGAAACAGAAGCAAGATCAAGTAATTTCCTGAAGTTACACCTGCCACAGCCTGGGACTGAAAGCTCTGTTTCTGTGTCAGTGACTGAGCAGAAAACTTCTGCCGTGAGGATGAATTGTGTGGTTTCCTTTTAAACAGAGGTGCAAAGAGCAGCCATTGCTTGTGGTTGTCCATAGGAACATGTTTGATCTTCAATACATTTTAAGGAGCTGTTTGGTATCATTAGGTGAATTCTTACCAAGTGGAAACTAAGGCACACAGCACAGGGATGGCCTGCCTGGCCCCAGGGTCAGCCAGCAAGCAAGCCACAGAGCTGGGAATGAAAACAAGGCAGCTCAGCCCAGTCAAGTGCCAAACATCTCAGCTCAGGAACACTTACCAAGGGCACACACTGCTGAAATAAAACCCCAGATGGGTTATGCATGCCCTGCTCAAAATTTGGGGGCTTATTTCTTGTGTACTCATTTATTTTTCAAGTCTTTATATTTAATAAACAGAAGTATTTCTTCCCATCCCTCTACAAAATACAGAAAAAGGAGGGATCTCTATGTAACCAAATAAAAAATTTACAAAGAAGTCCAAAATTGCAAATGAAGACTCAGTTTTAAATATTTGAAACCCATGTACTACCATTGTACTATCTATTACAATGTAATACATTATTCATCTTAATTGCAAGTATCTAATTTCCAATGTAATGCCAATATTCCCATAAGCATGAAATATCCTTCCCTTGATTACAGATTTTAAAATATATATTTTATTGGGTTAACTGATGTCTACTCATCAATTACTCATTCAAATGTGCTGAATAACCTTGCTCTTCCATACTTCTGTTTAGGTCTAACTGGCAGATAATATGGAAAGGAAGATCAATGATGAACAGAAGTGAACTGTTCCATACCACGAGTTGCCCGTGTCTTTAATCATCACTGTTGTCAAAGACAATGTAACTAAGAAAATCTTTAATCATTATTAGTAAACTTGATGAGTATAGAAAAAAACTAAATTGTAACAGGCAGAACTTGAATGATGGCAACTATCAGTCATTAATGTTTCAAACTGAAAGGCATTTTCCATGTATCATATATTACACCAAATTAAATACGTGTCAGCCAGTCAAATAAAGGACATTGATTCATTGATAGAAGCCCCAAAGACAAATAGTACATCTGAATGAGTCCATCAGTCTTTACAGAGTTATTTAAAACAGAGTCTCAGTATTTAATGAAAGGTTGAATTTGTCTTTGGCTGGTTAATGCATGCTGTTCTCAGTTCAAATCAGATGAGTTTAAGAAAGTTATCTGAGGTCATTTCTGTGCTACACCACTTTCCTCTGGTCATTTCCATCCAGTAATATTCTTTTGTGTTGTTTCCCACTTTGCTTCATCACCTTATGATTAGAAAAGTTGCAGACATACTTTATCCTCCCTTTATTCAATTTCTTGGTATATTTAAAAAAGAAATGCCTTTTCTAGAGCTCACCAGTGGGGTCAGTTTGCAGAATAACACGGACAAAGCCACAGTACTTCTATGTTAAATAAAAGAACCTGAACACCAAGTGAGAGGAAGTCTCAAAAGCCAAAGAAAACTAGTAGAAAGAAGAACTTAAATTATGGAATCGTATTCAGCAAGATGATTAATAAAAGCAGATGTAACAGAAATACTCTGAGTAACAAAGGATCTAGAGGCAGCAGCCTTTGAAGTGGTTTTTATACCTCATAGTGCAACAATAGAACATTTTTCTCACATTATGTAAACTAAAATTTCATTATAGAAATCATCAAGATCAAGAAGTTAGTGAGCTTTAAAAGAAAAATAACTGACACTAACTCAGACAAACAATATGCAGAATTTAAAAAATTGATTATAATAAATATTTTGGAAGTGATTGCAAACCTAATGTTGCAGGTGCTCTCGTAAAGAGTACCAGTAACTTTAGCACATGGGTTTACCTCACAGTTCTCCTGATTTCCTTCGGCCCGTGTGGTTCTGGGTACCAGCAAAGTTTGATTTCATTTCATGTCCCAGCTGGTACATCTCTGGGATCTGGTGTGGCCAGGCTGTGGATACACTGCAAGGACTTCAGAGCACCAAGCGTCAATTCACCCATCCCAGGACATCTGAGGCCATCAGGAAGGGAGAACTGAGATCACAATGATTCATTTCTTGGGTCTCAGCAACTGCTTTACATGCACTCCAGGGAATGCAAGGGTAATTTCAGATATATGAGCAGCCTGCCACATCTCTCAGGAGGTAATTACTTTTGGTCAATACCAAGTTATTTGCTGCAGTCTGGCAAGTGTTTGCCTAAAAACAGTACACTGATAAAAAGTGATTGCCTTATTTGCCCATTGTTGGGGAAGGAACACTGTCCCCACTACACCACTGCTGGGAATTCACTTTCTGAGGGAACTGAGAGCACCACCAAGGAAGCCTGGGAGCAGTCATGAGAAGAGTTAAGAAGTTCTGATAGAAGCAGAAACTCCTAAGTCTTTAGATGTCCAGAGTCTGAGGGACAAAGGGAATCCAACCATGTGTTCCAGTTGCAGTAAATTTTTATTTTGACCAGCTGTGACAAAAACCCCAATCTTTCAGCGTGGGACACAAGGGTAAGAGATGATACAGCACTTGTCTGAGCCTGCAGTCAGCATAATAGATTAAAGTAGCACTGGGAATTCCCCTGGGCCCTTCCTGAATATGCATTTTTAGAACCTACAGCTCTGGATGCATTGGTATCAGCATAGGAAAAACTTGATCATGGAAATTAGGATCGTTACTTAAAGATGTGTTCTGCTCCAGACCCAGTGTTAGGAGTTCACACCCTCATAACCATTACTTTTCTTCTACACATGGACAGAAAGAAGGCCTTTGTGATGTAGCTCTGCTATGTAAGGCCCTACAGTCATCATCTCATCTAAATTTTTCTTCCTCTAAGATTACTTTGTGGCTTTTTCTTCCAATGGCATTTTTCTCCGATTGACAAACTGAGTTGATTTTAAGTGTCAGGGAGTCAGATTTAACCAATTTTCTAGCTGATATATGACCTAAGCTTTTGCTATATTGCACTAAAAACCAAGTCATCACAACAGGTATACTTCAGCAATGGAATTATAGTGTTCTCTTTTATTAATAGTGGGCTCCATTTCACCTAATTTCTCTTACACAATAACCACATGGCATCACAAAACAAACCCATTCCTAAGTTGGCTTAAGTCAACAGTCCAGTTCTTTGATTTCTTAGGATGAACAAAGAAAACAGTGAAACGCCTGTGACGTTCACTGACAAAGAGATAAAGCATCTGAATTGCACTTCATTGTTGAAAGAAAGTGAATTAATGATAGCCCTACTACAAATGAAGTGATAGAAAGGCCTGAAAGAATGTTCCAAACTGCATGTGTGTGGGACAGCTGCATCCCTAAATGACCCTGCATCCAAGAACTCCCTACTGATCTGCTGCTCCCACCACCTGGCCGAGATATTGTGGGCAGGCAGGACAACTAAAGGGTCATGGAACAAGCTGACATAACAAGCCATGAGGTTAAATCAGAGATTAGTTCAGCTTAGTATAACCTCGATATCAACTTTCTCATTAGGAAAGAACAGTCTGTGGTAAAACAGTGAGGTAAGAGAGTAAAATAAAATCTGCCCAATGACTTTGGTGCTCTCTGCACACATCCTGTAGGTGTAGCTCGATACAGATGTGACAAGGTTGTGTTGGCTGCTTGGTTTCTTTGACATCTAAAGGCAGGAAGTGTGATTTGATCCGAAGTACGATTTAACTCATTCATAAATCAATATCAAATTCTTATTATCAATTTTCACTGAGAGAAGCATGCCATTAATTAGAGGTCCTAGCATTTTTCAATCATCTAATTTTCTCAAAAGAAGCATTTTCATGGCTAAAACTGGTTTTGATCCTATAAATAATGATCATTCATCCAATTCTGAGATCTAGTCAGACAAAGGAAGTGTGGAAGTTTCTGTTAAACTTTGTTAATGTATTATTCCAAACCATCTATTGAGAACTGCAGAGTCTGGGAAACAAGGATGAACACTGGGATCACTTCAGAGAAGGAATAATTATAGACCAAACAAGGTAAAGCAGGACCCAAATTTCAGAGGAAAAAAGAATATTGCCCTTAACAAAATTCATACATTTTATTGGACAGAGCACTTTACTGGCTGCATTAATTGATTTCTCTATCAAACCCCTAAATTAAAAGATTTTCTCACACTCTTTCTTATAATCTATGCATATAAATTCATTCTCATACTATTTAACTACAAAGTCAATATGCATTACTTTTATTATATCTAGGGATAGCATACACACAAAACTAGAAGTTCAGTTCTGCATAAACACATATATGAAACTTGCTTGCCAATTTGAAGAAACTTATTTGTAACCTTAGCAACGCAGCTAATGAACCAGATTTCTATTGGTAGTATTTTTAATAGCTTATATCATACTTCATTTGCTCATCTTGAAGGGAATTTACTATTTACTGGCAGAACTAGCAGCTAACTCAAACCCTTCGCATTGAATTACATTTAAAATTCACTATTTGCTTATAAATATTTAAATTAAATACAAACAGGATTCTTGCAAGGCAAACCAAAAACACTCCAAAAAACAAATACAAATCTCTGCATGCTCTCCCCAAATTTATCATTTGCTTTCCATCGTAAGTTTGCCTTCTCAATGCTGTAGAGTTATATAATAGAAATATAGATAAAATAGCCGAACAACAGTTCCAGCAAAATTCAAATTATGAGAAGCAGAAGATTCAAAATATTTGCTGAACTCCCTCCCTCCACTGTCCTTAGACATAAATGGATGTCCCCAAATATTCACATCTCTCTATTAAGTGTTAATGTCTTCTACACAAAACAAGTAGCCTCCAATTTTCAGTCTGCAGTTTCAGATTTCTATTGATCTCTGAAGGCTTAAGGTTAAAATTCATTCTTGTTTAGACAGCCTTCACTTAATCCTGCTGACCTACTCAAGAAATGAGATATAATGGTAATATTAATATTATGAGTCTGCAGATGGCATTTCCCCTAATTCTATCAAAATTCTGTGACTCTACAGCCCCTCTTGATGCTCTTTAGCCTGTTATGAACTTATTTTTTAAGCAACATCAAGAGCCCTCAGCATCACATTCTGAAATCTCATCTTGACTCTGTACTTTCTCTTTTGCTACTATCCCCATGAGGTCTGATTTTGTCTTTGATGCACAGTCAATTTTTTCCCAATATTTTCTCCCAAATGATTTAGAGGACTTTCAAGGGAACAAGAGAAAAACCAGCTCCTTTCTTGCTCTCAAAAAAAATCTGCTCTTGTTTTGAAGAAAACTGCAATAAATACACAAGCAGAAGGCTGTTCACATAGATGTCTAAGAGTCTCCTTTGACTAGACACTCCTAATTTGAGAAGGAAAAGACAGATGATCCTCACCTGTGCCTGTAGAGCTCTTGTTTTAGCATCAAATAAAAGGGCTGCCCTCAGAAGAGAAAGCAATGGAGAGCACTTCAAAAGCCCAGTACAGACCGGGTGCAAAAGTGGCAATTTCCACTTTCCACAGATCCACTGAGAAATTCACTGCCATTCTACACCTTATTCAGCTTAACTGTGGTCCTTGACACCAGGAGCCAGGTGACATGCCCTGGTGGAGCTGAAGAGACTGAGTGGGGACACAGGGTAAAAGCGAAATATCTTTTTTATCACAAGGTTTGGAAACCTGTCAAACCAAGAACATTTCAAGCCTCAGAACAGAGAAGCTTTCCAGCAAGCACCAAGAGGAAAGCAAGGTCAAACTCAAATGAGGGGACTGGCACCAAAACTCTGGCTACCTTTGCTGCCAGAACTCTGGATGGATAGGCTCTGCTTTAACCTTTCCAGAAGCCATACTGCCAATAAACAGCAGCAGGAAATGCACAAACCTGGCCATTCTGATACAACCCCCTTGCATATTAGAGAACTTCATGTACTCTTGTGAAGAGCAACAAAGAGCTGGAGGGAGCTTGCATGGGATTTTCTTCAACAACATTTTGACATTTTTTAGGAGATTCAGCTGATGAGTGGCAATTCCCTACTTGAATGAGGGCAAGACACATGCAGCACTCACTATTCCATTCTCTCTTGTCTCACACACTGATGATGTTAGTTTATACAACTTTTTAAAAGACAAACCCTATTCCCTTGCCTTCATTCTTGTGCAGGACCAAGGGAGAACAGCACAAGACTGAGACAATGTGCACAACAAAAAACAGGCAGGTTCAAGAGAAGGGCAGTGAGTCAGAATCACTAATTTTCTTCCTAATGTTAACATATTGTACGGAAACTGGTCGTTCCAGATAAATGAACAATTTGCTGATTAACAAAAAGGGTTTCCAAATTTTCTCAAACATTTTTTATACGGATAATTCAAACCCAAGACACTGACGCAAACATCTGACTTGCCTAGTCATCTAAACTACCCCATCCACTTAGTTTGCCTCGTTCTTGTTACCTGGCTTTCTGATTTCTTAGGAACATCACTGGATTTTATCCTCATACTTTTCTTGATAGGGAGAAGTTATCCCTGAAATATTCATATAATTATATATCTACTGCAAACAGATTCTCCATATCCCAAGTCTTGCTCCAGAAGATTAGCAACTGTTTTAGGACAGCTTATATTAACAAGTGAATCATAAGCATTAGCAAAAGCAGTGGCACACACGCTCTGATTTCCCATACTACTTTGTCCTTATCAAAGCAATTAAAACATTGCTATATTCTTATTCTTTAAAGTTTATTTAGTCTTTTTAACAACTCAAGTACCAAAGTGCTTTTCCAGCTCACAATTTTTTGTTCTTTGTTTGGTAGGTTGTTTTTTTTCTTACTCTGGGTATCCATTGCTAGGTCTCCTGATCCTTCCACAAGCAACTGACAGCGCTGAACTATGAAATCCAGAGCCCTTGGAAAGTTGTTGTATCTTGGCTGGAACACTTTGCTGAAGTAATGGTGATTCCAATAAACAGGCATATTCATTTGCAAATCAATACCAGAGTGGGAAATTGAGAGGTTCCATTATGCTCTAGAACCATTGGTCTCTTGATTTAACTGTTTGCCCACAGCCACCAAGGGTATTCACAGCTCCAGTGCTGTGGTAAAACACGGTTCACTGTGTTCATTTTTAATTACAGCAGCCAGCATGAAAGCTTCAGTGGTTTAGTGAGGTCTTGTGGGGTTTTTGTGGTTTTGGAGAGGTTTCTTTTTAATAAATTTTTGGTCACAGTGACAAGAATTTATTTGAGCTTTGTACATAAGCAAAGATCCTGGACACGGCATAACTGGGTCATTACCTCTCTGCAAAGATTTATATATACTTTTAGTTCTAATTTTAGATTACCAATTGTAACAGTGCAAACGTATCTCATTAGAGATCATGAGCCTATGCAGATCATTTTAACATCAGCAGGACTATTTTTTACTGTAAGGATCTCTGAAACTCTTTTATTTACCACAAGTAGTGAGTTAAATCTATCACAGAGGGAAGCTCTGGAAAGGAGAGTGAAATAAAAAGAACAAGAGAAAGACATAAATTCTCTGGCTAGCAAAGCTGAATTTCATTTTTCAAAGTAGCAAAAACCAGACCAAAGATAAGGATTATGCACACCACGTTGTGGCCACGTCAGTGTGACTGCTATACCCCTGACATATGAGGCAGCTGCTATCAGCAACACAAGTGCCAGTACAGCCAGGTTGATTTAAACACGTCCATAGATTTTCTGCTTAGAAGACTATAGAGCTCAACACTCCCTCTTACCTTCTCAGTGACTCCTAATTCCATGTAGCCAACCAGGCCTTTCCTCTGCAGATGCCAGCCTTGAAATGCCAAAATTGAATATTCAGCCTCAGGTTATTCAGAATTTTGTTGATGCTTTGACACTGTCACTGAGTCATTTCATTCAGGATTGCTTTCCTTATCACCTGGGACTGCAGCATTCCACAAATTTCATTTGCAAATCACAAATAGCAGTTTCTGCTCAAGTCACCATTAAACTGGGGAGAGTTTTGGGACCAAAGCCTGGCTGATGTTATCACTCACACTAAAGCATTCCTCATGTTCCCTAAGAGATCTCTCTGCTTTGCTAGGACACAGCTTTTCCCTGCTCACTCATAGTAAGTGTTTGACCTTTTTTTAAAAATTTTATTTTTTGTGTCTTCATCATTCACAGAAAACTCAGGGCTGATCACCCTCAGTGAGGTAGTTTTTCTATGCTGTTCCTGTTCCATTTGGGCAGCATTGCAAGTGCCTTGCATGAATAATGCTCAATTCCAAAAGGATTTAAAGACACCGTTCTTCCCCCAGTTTACACTGAAAGGTGCCAACATTATTTGCAGATATCAGTAAAGCACATCAGAAATGTGTACATTCTTAATGAGCTGAAACAGAAAAACCCTGAAGAGCTTGCACTCTTTGGTTCATTTCTGCTCCAATATCTTTATTCTCCTTTTCAGCTGCTCAGAACACAAACATTTACTCTCTGTTCTTCTGTATTTCCAGACATACAAATTCCCCCTTAAATGACTGACCCGGGCACGGTATAATCTGCAAGTTGTGCATGTGTGTATAGATATAAAATACATACAATACATACATATTTATATAAATATATATCTATATAAGCACGTATATTTTACTAAAACATGCTCAGCACTAAACATAATAGCTATTAATTAGCTCTACTAAGTACTTAACTACTAATTAATTTTATGGGGTTTTAGGCTCCTCCTTTTGTTACTATTTTGTCTTGTTGGTATTATTTTTCGCACTTCTACATGCCACAGATTTTTTTCAAATTGGACAGTTCCACTGCTTATTTGCCCTAGATGCTGTAACCACCTTATTTCCAGTGTTAGGGTGCCTCCTGTTCATGGGAGCCATCAGGGATGAGCCTGTCTTGAACTGCACACTTTTATTAAGAATTCATAACTGTATCCAGGCTGAAATGCTCGACTTGCTAGGTGGTTCTTACTCTCACTCAAGATGCAGTCAGAACTGACATCGATTTTTAAAATACCTTGACTGCTAGTACGGTTCAGAAAATAAACACTGTGGTGCAATGAGTTTTGTTTGGAGGCCTTTATAGCATGTTGATGCACATCTCAAAATATTCTCTATACTCTTTAATAATTTTACGGAAAAACTTGTCAGGGAACTTGTAACACTTTCAAGTCAATATACTTCCATTAAACACAAAGTCACTGTCATATGTCAAGGCTTAAGTTTTTTCCCTTTACAGTATTATCTAAAAATAATTTTAATGTGATTTTTTTCCTTTGGAAAGCTGGAAGCAAAATATGAATTATATATCAAGACCAATCACTCAAGGTGCTTTCCTAAAGAGTGTCCTTGGAACCCAGTTGCTATTTGCACACGCATTAATAAAGTGCAAAGCTTTTAAATCTGATTGCTTCAAGTTAAATGGATGGGTCAGTGCCAAACAAATTGATCTCTTTCACAGTGCATGGAACTATAATTCCATAACAATGAAAGGACTCAATTCAATAAATAAAATACAGGTTTTTTTAAACTTACCTAAGCACCCCTTTAAATGCTCTGTAGGACTGTATGTGCAAGCTGCATTATTTACCTGAAACTAAAGCCAATGCACACTATTCAAAGAGAGTTTTAATATTTGACACAGCGTGTAGGGGTTAAAGGCTGCATGTCTGAAAAAAGGATCACTGAAGTGACAGGACAATCAGTTCTCTCAAATGAAACAACCAGGGGTCAATGGTGGCAAAGACATACCTTGCAGTATCAAATGAAAGGATGACCTTTTGGGCAAGTTCTTGGTTTGACATTTAGAACTTCAATCCCTGTTTCAGGTGAACTCAGTAAATTGCCTACTTTCTCTGTAACCTCATGCCCCAGCTGGTAAAAAAGGGACTAATGACCCTCTACCTCCACATTTAATGTTCTGTAACAATAATCATTAGGTACTTGTCTCAATAGAAAGAGATCAACCTTGGAAATTGATCTTTGAATAAAAGCTATGAAAACATATCTTGACAAAAACCCTGAACAAGCAGTGAACAAAAACAATGGTTAAAACAGCAAATCTCTGTACAGAAACCTGATTACACCTCCTTCTCTGCAAATTTCAGTGTGAAGACTTACTAAGTAAAAAGGTATTACTAAAATTGAAAACTATCAGAAATTATCCTTAGGACACAAAGTCCTTCCCCACAGAGGATACTGTCAGAGCCACTTTTATTCCCTTAACCCTCACACTGCAAAGGAAAAGCTCCAAAACCTGAAAAACTCTCTTTTCTCTCTCAAGAAATTTTGCACATAGCGGTACAACCAGCAACAAAAGCATGCAATTTCTACTGTCTACCAATGTAGGGCTGTGACTGGAGGACAGCTGCACATCTGATGAGACCTTCAAAGACAAACAGAGCTCACTGCTAATTAGTCACCCTGGAGCTCACACAGTGCCCATCCAAAAAGGTGATGTAAACCCCAGCCCACACCAAGTGCTCCCACTGCCAGCCTGTCACTTCATTCCACATGTCCAAAGACACTCAGCCTTTGGAAGCTTTGGAGATATCTTCCACATAGCTGCCCTCATAAGAATTAGAAGATCTCACCATATACCTTTAAAGTAGTTTCCTCTTACTCTGTGTTCCTCTTCCCTGAGAGCAGGAAGGGTTTTAGACCTGTCCTTTCTCACTCTCTTCAAGTCCCTACACCTATCACCCTATTCTTCCTCTCCCTTCCACCTGCAGACCCTTTAACATATGGCTCAACTGACTGAAACTGTTCCTACTGACATCACTTTTTTAGCCACACTCTAAAATTGTTACTGTCTCCTATTGGACTTGGCAGATGCTTTTAATAGAATTGATCACATTTCTTCTTGATAAACTTCCTCTTCCCAGCACCTCTCTCCTGGTTTTCCTCTTGTGGCAATCCAGTACAGTCTCTTCAGGGAATACTTTCTGTGAAATTCTCCCAAGTTCTCGGAAGGTCCCAAACCCATTCATTCTGTAATCTTCTTTCTTTACATTAACTCCATCCAACAAGCACACCAGCAAAAAAATCCCCTGTCATTCATAAGCTGATGAGTCTTGGACTACTTCTCTGTGAGACATTTTTCATATTCTGGTCAGTCTAAACTGACTGCCTCCAGGATATCCCTACAAGCTTCATGTGGATAAGGAGATTTCTCAACACTCTCCCTTCAAAAGGCAAAGAAAATCCTTTTTTCAGTCAAAATGGACAGCCAGAATATCAGACCTGCCAATTTGGACTACAACACAAGTGTCATCTTTGACTCTTGCTTCTTATCCAGGATAAGCCCAAAATCTCAGAGATTCTTCAGACATAATCTTTCTAATAAACAGGTTTTTTAACCCATCTGTAATGCAGAAATTCCTTTCCCAGCTCTGATGATATTACATATTGATTACTTCCAAGTTCATCTTTCTGACCTTAAGAATCACAAGCTCCTCTTATATCTCAGTGAAACTTCTGCTGAAAAGAGGATCTCTAACCCCCTTTCTTTGATCATTTCACCCAACTCTTCATATTGCTTCAATAGCTCCCTTGTTACCTGTCACATCAAAGATATGATAAAGATCTTCACTTCCAATACCACTTCCAATCTTTCAGGTTATCTCTAATTCATCATGAAGATTCTGGCCTTACTGTCAATGTCCTTCACCTATCTCTATTTATAAAAACATTTCACAAATATTTTAAAACCCTTAGTTTAGTTTAGTTCAGTTTAATTTGCTTTATTTTCAAAATGCTAGTTTCCAAGATCGTGGAAAGAGGACACTATTTGTGTCACGTAACATTCATCATCAATCCCTCTTACTCCACAGATGTCTCTATCTGTCATTTCTTGCACAATGCAAATTCTTTAGGGACACAAATTCGTACAGCACCCAGTAAAACACCCCAATTCAGAACAAGCCACTCAAGTCCAGCAAGCATAGGACCACCACATATAACAGCACCAGGAAAAGTAATTATTAGCACAGCACTACACTCCCTTTCCCAATCAGCTCTTAAACCCTCGCTGGTTTTGCGGTATTTGCCACACTCCAAGGTACCAAGGTAAATGAAGTGACACCTGGCACTTGGAGCTGACAACACTTGGCACTACTCCTCTGACACAGAACACTCCTTGCCTCAGGAAAAGGTAATCTCCTTGCACAGCTACCACATTGTCTCAAGTTATAAGCTTAGTTTAATCAGATCTAACACTTGTCCTTGATGAACAAGGCTCCCCAACATCTCTCCCCTTGCATTTGCAGAGTGCTCCCTTGACCCTCTATTTTGGATTTTTTAGGAACTCTACCCTTTGAACCGTGAAGGAATGGACACAACATTCAGTGTTGTTTTCCACACAGGGGCAGAGCCCCAACAAGGCTGACACTCACACCTACACTGGGTGCTGCCTGCATGGCACAGAACTGGAAGAGGAACACAGCACCAGTCCTAGGATGCCTTCCTTGGGATTAATCTTAAACCCACGTACATCTCACCTGAGCTCTTCTCTCATACAGAGCAATAAACTGTGTGCTGCCAGCAATTAGTAAAGGCTTAAACAGATTTTTTAATTAGTTTGAAACTAAAAATAAGTCTTGGGTAAACATAATTTTATTTCGCCTGCTAAAAGTTGCTAAAAACCTCCTGTGAAAAGATGCCAAGCAGGTGCAAATTATTATCAGCAATTATTACTCATCCCTTCCAAGGATAATGGCCTTCTTCTGTGACCTCTAGGACAACAAACAAAATGAATCAGTGATTTTTCTCAATTCAGCACACCAGGACTAGAAGTGCATTTTAGGGGAGAGATGATTGTGCAGAGTCCTGCACTCCCAAGTCAGTCTCTGTGCTTAGAAACATGGAAAAAGTCAACCTGTACCTATGGTGTGTACACATGGGTGTTGTAAGTTCAAATTTTTAATACTCAATAATTACAGTATGTATTTTCTAATCCTCAAAGCCCAGCTTCCCCAGAACAGTCGGCTAAACAACTCACTAAATTTATATGAGAAAGTAAAACTGGAAGATGGTAAATAGCTATTTTTTCTGGCCTCTGCTTTTTCTGATTTTTCTAAGGCAAACACATTTTCTCATGTACCTGTCCTGCTTCTGCCAGTGCCTTACAATAGGCAAACACTTGTATAGTGATGAAATGCAACTACAGGAGCCTATTTTAAAATTAATAATCCATAATTAATCAGTAATATTTCCTTTCTGGTAAATTATACCTAAATTGCAGAAAATTATCCTTGCTGAGAATGATAAAGTCATCTAGAGCTTTGCAGTATTTCAGAGAAACATTTTGCATATATTTATAATGACCACAGATATGCCAGAGTATTCAATTCCACTCTGCACTATGCTAAAAATACAAATGCATAGCGACTTTATCTTTAAATTGCACAGGAGTCACCCAAATAACCTGAAGTAAAATAATTCGGAAAACAGATCCATGAAGGAGTAGGTGGAGGGGGGTTAGTTTTTCACAGCCTTGTTTTTTTTCATGACCACTAGATTGGTCCTCTCAGCTCTTGCAAAAGCCAGCACTGAGTGCTTTAAACGCAATACTAAAGAAAGTGGCTCGTCTGTGTCCCACTACAACACCTGTGTGTTTCCAAATCATTAACAGATCCTGCTCCTTCAAAAAAACCCCAAACATGAATGCAGCCTCTCCTAACAGCTACAATCTTCCCTTATCTCGAGGTTAAATCTCTTCGGAGTTCTAGATCAGCAAGTGAAAAATAACAAAAAAAAAGCTGAAAAAAAGGTTTGTTAAAAAAAGAATT
>LXPA01009224.1:0-18659 GCA_001655095.1 Phylloscopus trochiloides viridanus
TTTTTTTTTTTTTTTTAAGAATTCATAACTTTAAGCATTACCCAGCACTTCCCCAGACTCTGAAAAGATCTTCCTGATTTTACATTTAAGTTGTTTGAGTTATAGAATTGGTAGTCTTTGAATTTTGCTCAAAGAGACAGTAAAGACTGATTGACAATGAAGAAACAGTAATTTTTCATTCAAGTTTTATAATTCTGTCTCTTGTAATAGTTTTGGGGTTTTTTTCATTCTACAGGGTCTGCAGTATAATAATACGTCTCAAAATTCAACCATACAGTGAAAGATTTCAAGAGATTCTTTAAGTCTCTACAAATTAATCTGTTCAGCTCCATCAAGTAAGTAGCCTAATGACAAGATGATTTTTTGAGCTGGGTTTTCTGGATGGAATCTATTGCTATTAAAGATGTGATGTACAAATAAATGTACAATTGCTTTTCAAATCCATTTTGAAGGGCAAATTAGAACATACTTGTTGCCTATGGACTTTTCCCTTTTGAAAGAAATACAAGCAGAAGGTCACTAAGGAAGTATTCTGAATCAATATTCAGTATTCAAATCCCCAGCACTTGGGATCGCTGCTTCAATTTTTCTAATAAATTAGTGGTAATTAATGCATCCACAATTTCACATGAAGTGTGCATTTACTCAAGAGACAGACAAGTGTGGTGTCCTCAGACATTTGGAACATTTCACAAGTTGAGGGACTAGAAAAACATACCCAGATTTCATCTTGATGCTCTTCTATTGCATCTAATTTTATGTCTAACAAAATATCTGCATAAAGAACTTAAAAGATTCTTTTTCGATATAGTGAGAAAAGTTCAGGAAAAGAGCCAAGAAAGCAGTAAATTATTCAGTTACCCCATCACACAGTGAATGCTGTGAGGTTTTTTGCTGTTTGTGTTAGTTGCAGTTTAGAGATCCACAGTCTCCTGCCATTGCTCAATACAAAAGTCGGTAAAAGGAAAATTCTTCTGTTTAGAGAGAATGAAAAATCTTCATCAAGCACTGGAAGTGGAAGTGAGTAAGCTTTCAAATTAAAACAAACCCTGAAAAACAGACTAGCTTTCTCCATAAAAAGAAGGAAAAACCTGATAGAAACACGGAAATACTGACTACATTGAACTGAAATTTTATAAGTCTTTAAGGCAGATTTTTTTTTGCTACGATTTTTTTCAACCAAGATAAGAAAACAACAGTAGAAAATAATATTAAGACAGCCATACTGTCTCATATCAAAGGTATATTTAGCAGTGGGCTAAACACACAGTCATTTGGATCTATTGGTTTCAAGTGACTACCTCTAGTGCCGAGCTGGAAGAGATAATAACTTGTGGATTACCACACATCTTCTCAACGTGCTCATGACTTTGTATAACTCCTATCATCTTTACTCTGTTCCCATTCTTCTAATGAGCATCACAGGCAGAGAAGTCAGTCAATTTAGTTAGTCTTTGCAGCAAAGCTCGTATCTCTATTTAATTGCCTATGCAACACCTCTGGGTACCGCTCTTATTCTTTCAATATTACTGTCAAGACAAAGAAAATCAGAAAGGCACAGTTTTCTAAGCACAGATGAAGCACAGAATTAAACAGAAGAATGGCAATGATCTGTATTATTTCTATTTCCTGTTGTTAAGCTTCTTGGGAGAAGGAAAGCTGCAGTCTCTGAGTACTGGCAAGCAAAGAACTGCTGGTTCTATAGACTTAATTGCTGGTAACAGTGAGAGCGAAAGATCAACTCAGAGTGCTGTTTAGGAAGATCAGAATTATTATTCTCCTTTGTATATCCCATCACATTTTTCTACATAACATTTGGAACTTGTTTAATACTTTCTGGAAGTTCGACAAGATGTCTGTCATCTACTTGCTTTTTAATTTCTTAAAGGACTTCAATGTATTCATGGCTTCCTCTTACAAAATGCATGGTGACTCCTCATCACTATGTCATATTCATTCAACTTCAGCCAATTCTCTTCTTTAGATGGCATCCCATCAGTTTCTTTACTGTGGTCACCAGGCTTCCTTTTTAAAATGCAGCACGGTGTTTCCTATTTTGCTGATACAGGGAACATTTCCAGCAAGATTCAGCAATCCAGCTATTTCTACTATGAGTTTCTTTATAATCATGTTTCAATTCTTTGAGTAACTTGGCATCAGCATGATATCTGAATGCAACAATTCCTTCAGAAATATAGTAAAATATGACTTTCTTATTCCTGAAGAAACATTACATTTTCTTCAAAATTATAAACAGTCTACTGTCAAGCCTGACAAGTTTCAACCCTAGTCTAATGACATTTTTAAAGCCTAGTTTCTTGGGAACCCTCCAGACAGGAAACATCTGGTTTGTCCTACTAGAAACCTAAGCCTTTGCTTCCATATTTGCTTTATACAGTATACTACCTTTCAAAAACAGAATATAAAAGACTTGAATTTATTATTTGACTTTATTAGGTACTGTACATTAATTGCAAGTACTGTCAGTGTGCCATTATATTTCCTGATTGAGCCTATTTTTCTAATCTATAATTATTGTCATTTGAGCATTTTAATAGCAGCTGTACACTGTAAAAATCTACCAGTCCTAAGTAGCTGGCAGACTGTTAAAATTCCTGATTTTGAACTAAGACTCAAGTGTTTGGGTAATGCATTAACAGAATAAGAAAGGGTGCCTTACCTCACTGAATACACTGTCTGATTACAATGCAGACTGGGAACAAAAAGAGATAATGGAATTATATTCATCCATACAGAAGACAGCAGTCCTCTGCTGTCAACTTAATTGTTGTGCAATTATTTTCTTATAAGCAATGAAAAAAAATTAAAAAGGAAAATAGAATTAATAACTAAGGTCTGATTTACAGATATTTTCAAGGAGTCTTCCAAGTGTGAATTGTTGCAGAAGAAAGTTAAAGAAGTATTTATTTGAAGATGTAACTGGTTGACTTGCATAGAATTAGAAAATACAGTTTCTAAAAGATCTTCAGAAGCAAGACAAGCATATGTTTAGTATGACCCCAGTAGGAGGAGTGAGTTGGGAGAAGAAAGATCACATTTTTTCAAAAAACAGCAAAGCTGAAAGGTTATTTTCATGACATGTCAGATAGATGTTAACAAGACAAAACTGTACTTATCTAGCCAAAAGGCAAAAGAAGTTGTATAATAAAATTTGGTGTGACCTAAGCTTTAGGAACAGATCTATACAAATGATTACCTATATTGAAGGACCTTGACAGAAAGAATCTGTTAGAATCAGGATAAGCCTGAATGCTGAAATGAAAGGGGTGTTCAAATCAGAGAGGATGTCTGCAACAGAATGATCAGAGAGGTCTAGAGGCATGCACAAAGTGTGGTCAAGCTCTGTATCAACAGTACAGAATTTTCACTAAATATAGGAGTGTTGGATGGAATTCTGAGCAACCTGTTCTAGTGAAAGATGTCCCTGCCCATGGACAAGGGGCTGGAACTAATGATCTTTAAGTTCCCTTCCAACCCAAACCATCTTATGATTCTATGAATACTTGATGCAGTGGAAGGACTTCATTGAGTGAAACAGGCTCTGAATCAGTGTTTGTCCTGCCCTCTCAAACGTGACAAACATATTTTTGCTCTATAACATTCTCAAAAGCCAATTTGCCTAAATTAAATTAACACATCAAAAGCTGTTAGCACTAATTAACAGTAAATTAAGTTATTTAATTGATTAGCATATCAGTGCTTCCCAGAGTCAAGGAATTTATTATTTTACTTTCTGCAAATATCCCTACCAAATGGAGTGAGGAAAGTATATGATGGCCTAGAAAGATGTTTCTTATTATTTGAAAATTAGAAGATGTAATATATCTACATTTTTACAGTCTTAATTGAAACTCAGAAAACAAAGAACCCGGAAGTAATATGTGGTTCTAGTTGCATTCAATTGTTTTCTTTAATCCAACAGTTGACTTAAAACTGTGTGAATCAACTGCTCAAACTCCATTTTACTGAGAGCATGGGGATTTTAAGTTGAGGAAGACCAAAATTTCAAAATTATTTTAAAACTGTTGTGGCTTTTTGTGAAGACTATACTTACATTTAGACAAGCAGATATTTTCTGTACCTAAAATGAGAATATATTTTATACTTATCTAGTTCCACAGCTCACAGATCATTGTGCTTACACAAGTGGAATAGAGTTTTTTCTAAGGCAGTAAGTATTTCTCTATTACTGTGAAATATTCTGTTTTATCCTGTTAGGTATTATCATTTGTATTTTACTAAAATGCTAAAAGTAAATCCTGGGGGGTGTGTGCAAATAGAAGGCAGGGAATCCAAGGATTAACACTGCATGAATGCAACCATGGAAACTCAGTACTCCACAGTCAACAGAGCAAGTTGATCATAAGAAATTTTGCTGCTAATGAGAATTTTGATTAATTTACACAGCTGGTGGCTGCTGTAGCTGAAGGCACCACCCTTGACTTGCTGTTACCACCCCTCTGCCCCTGCAGCTACATGATGAGGTCAGGAGCTTGCCCAGCTCTTAGCTGCATCTCTCTATACTCCATCTCAGCTTGGCTCTTCTGCCACTTCCAGTTTAGACCAAGATGCCAAACTCTGCCCTGAAGTGACTGCTGTGCATGCAGCAGCTCTCCTCTGCCAATTCTGCTGTGTGGGCAGTAGTCTTCAACTAAGAGAACGACCAATAGCTAAGATGATTCTATCCTAAGCATTTTTTTCTGAAAATTCAATTGAATTTTTTCATGATATTTTTCCCATGACTAGGAAAAAGAGAGCTCGGGTTTACATTAAGATAGCAGAAATATGTTTTATATTATTGGTCTTCCTGCTTTTAACGTGCCAGCTAAAATCCAGGATATTGTCATATGGTACAAATGATTTTTTTTTTCTCTCAGAAATACTTAGCATATTAGCACGACTGGCTAAAAAAAAGTCTTAGTGAAGGAAGCAAGTATGTGTTTGTCATATTTGCCTCCAGTGTTCATGAGGAAAAAAAAAAAAACCCTAAACTTAATATATTCTCTAGAAAGAAATAAGACTGCACTTGAGATTCTATGAGGATTTTCTTCCAGAATTTTGGCTGGATGCTTGGATAAATTCATTCTAACTAGGAAAAGCTAGGGGGATTTTAAATAAACAAACAAACAAAAAACTGTCTGAATTAAATTAATAGCGTTCAGTTTTTAATTTAAATTACTTCTGCAACAAACAGTACAGATTATAAGAGAAATTTACTGCTGCCTTTGAAAGAAACTACTTCAAGCAGCAAACGAATCTCAGACATGTTACTTGTGTAATAAATGACCAGGATCACATTCCTGAGCATTTCTAAATTTTTTAGAGTTTGTTTTCCAGTCTCACCTACATTAAGCCTGTTTGACATACGAAATACTGTCAAATTGTAGTTATCAGTGAGATGATGTCATGATAAAAATTAATCTGATTGCAGCAGAAATGAATTAATTTAAATAATTCACAGCAACATGCAGACTGACCTGTCCAGTAACAGGTTAGGGGCAAACAAAAGCTTTCCTGGGTGTTCCATGGAGCGCCAGACTAAGCCGATCATCAGTATCTCTAACCAGGCACATTCCAGTAGATGGACCTGATCATGGAGTGTTAAATCCACAAATCCTGAAAGAATAAATAGGAGACAGTAAAAACACTCCAGTTTTGTAAGTGGAACAACATTATTTAGAGAACTAGGTTTAAAAGTACTTTAGAGCTGGATAACCAAAAAGAGCATTAAAACAGACATTTGTTCTCTTTATAATTTGGGCTGTTTTGCCCACCGGGGTTCCCGGTATCAGTCAGAGCAGTCAGAACTTTCTAGCCTGCTTTTGTAGGTTTTGTGCTTGTTGTACTTTCCCCAAAAATCAAAGCAAGAGTCTGGACAGCATCTCCATCCCCACACCTGTTGCCAGGGCCCTTGGAATCCAGGTGCACACTGCAGAAAGGGGCATCCGTCTGCTCCAGCACCATGCTGCCTGGGGCATGAAGCAAAATGGAAAAATTCCTGCTGTAAAATGAAGTGACAGCTCTAATCAGCTAACCCCAGGACAATTCTCTTGGTGGAATGCTGTTCTACAGACTCATGGACAATTCACCGAACCGAAAGTGTAGTACCTGTGTGGAAGAGGGACCAACAGAGCACTTCAAATAAACTACAGAGTTTATTTATCAGTGTGCTGATCTTTGTACAATCAATATTCATCAATGAAACACCTGTTTATATTCCTACTGGACTATAGAACAGGGAGGAAGTAAGTACTTTGTATTTAAACACTGTTTAGAAACAATGAATGCAAAGTAAGAGATGGCTTATAACAAAACTACAAAAAGTGAAAAAGAAAGACTAATGGTGAAGGTAGACATGAAACCATAATCACAGTGGTCCTCCCTGTGTTCATTTCATGCAAGAGATTGAGTTACTGTCTGGTTTGGATTCTCACTTTCACTAATGTTATTTTCAATCCAAAAATACAACCTAAGTGGAGATTGCATAATACGATTTATTGGATCTTGGGTAAGGTATTCCTTGAAATTAGAATGAACTTCCTAAAATAAAATGTGCAGAAGTTGCCTTAAACTAGATCTTATTTATCTTTTACTCAGTATTACAAGTTAAACACATTACTGAACTTGCCATAATTTTGGGGGGTAATTCTAATGGTTTATAGTAATCTTCAGAATACAGAATACATGGTAACTACCTTACCAGCCCTAAAATGGCAGGAATTTTCCTTCTGTGTTATGTCCTCTCTGAAAGTATATACTGTTTCAGTTTTGAGGAATATACCTGACATACACTTGAATATTATCTTGAGAAAAAGGAAGAAAAAAGGCACATATTTTAGAAGTTAAATGATGAGCCAATAAATATTTTTTCAAATAAGAAAGACACAGAGAATACACAAAATACAGTTCACAGTAACTTAGAAAATGTTGAATTTGGTAAAACAGCTGTTGATATAATTATATTTAAGGAAAATATCTGAGAGAGCTAATCAATCTATTGGTAAGAAATCATCCAAAAAAAGGAAACAGCTTTGAGACGTCTGAAATAAAACCCACCTATCAATCATTAGAAGTGAATTTAGGCAGTTGCCTTGCCTGCTGGTTTTATGGATGTGGTAACAATAGAGGAAATAAATAATTGCTCTTTCCTGTATTTTTCCTTTATTATCAAGTACAAAAAATTATTTTCAGACTTCAAAGACTGAGGAAATGGCACTTGCCTGAGTCACCAAGAAGCTTGAACAATAGAGCTGAAACTTAAAAGAGCAACATTCTTAACTACAAAGCATTGGTTACAGCACTCAAGCACAAGACTTGCAGAAAGAAAATGTCTGTATATGGAGGACAAATAATAAACACCAGGTTTCCTATTAAGTATTGCCTTAAAATGACAATACATAATAATTGCCTTTGATGGCTTTTGATGGCTTTTTCAGTGACATTGTAAATTTATTATCTTGCTGTTGATAAAATCAGCTAGTTTGTTTAGTTGGTAAAACTAAAGGTCCTGCCCAGAGAAGCTGTGGATCCCCATCCCTGGAAGTGTCCAATGCCTGGATGGAGGGGATTTTGAACAACCTGGTCTAAGGGAAGGTATCTCTGCCCATGACAAGGGGGTTGGATGGAACTAGATGATTTCTAAGGTCCCTTCCAACCCAAACCATTTGATGATTCCATAAAATAGATTTGATGAAACAAAGTTCTGTAAGACAACTGATACTATAAACCCATGAAATGCATTAACTGAATGAAAATATTCTAAATTTCATATTTCAGTATGGCAAAAGGGTAATGAATTGAAGTATTTCTAAAGGAAGGACATATAGTTTACTTCTTTACCATAGACAATTTTTAATTATGACACAGAAAAAACAGAAGTCATAGTTCAGATGTCCTGTTGGCATGTGGGAAACATCTAATGAAGACAATGAACTTTATAAAAAGACAGGGAAACTCTGAGAGCATAAGAAAGTTGAATTACCTCAGTGTTACCTGAATCTGATAACCATCCTGCAGGTGGGATGAGAATTTAGACAGAAGAGAAAGATCAAAATGAATAAAGCATTGAAAAATATGCCTCTGGTGAGGAGTAAGAGGAATTTAGTTAAGCTTTTTGTGAAGCTAAATAGTCTAGAGGGGTTGAAGGACTGCAGTGGATAAATATCCAAAGAAAAAGAGAATAGCATTATAAAATGTAATGGCATAACGGAGAGAAGCCCATGCTGGCAGCTAGACTGGCTTCAAGTCAGACTGCAAATTAGGGGGCATTGTTAACAATAAAAGTAGTTATTACTTAAGCATCACATTAAATTTCTTTGAATTTGCAACATTAAGCAAGATCTAATGATTTTTTTTAAAATACACTCTTGTTCAAGAAAGTTCATTCAGAATAATGTAACAGAAGGTTAAATTAAATTATGAATAATTCATTAGTCAGTTCATCACATAGAGCATGTTGCACTTTAGTGTTGCTGAAATTATGTGTAGATGTGCATATAATTCTCAAATTTCAGCACTCTTTTAATGCTGGAAAGTTCTGAAAATTATTCAGGCAGAATTTTTTAATTCTAAACTTTGATTACTGTGATTTAAGGAAGAAGACAGACATTCACTTCATTGTTGATAAATTAATTAATTGCAGTTTGGATGTAACCTCCATATACCAGAATGACTAATTTCATGATCTTATATCAATCAATATCAAAATCCTAGATTGCCACTAGTCCATCCTATCCAACATATATCACAAGTTTGGCAGGAGAAAGATGCTTGGAGAATAAAAGTCATGCCTAGGCCATTCTTCTTTTCTTTCAAATACAGATAAATTTACAGCATTTCCAAGTGATTGCCAACAACAAACACAATGAATGCACCACAAATTCTTGTAGGAATATGGAAGTCAGAACTTCTGAAAATCCAGAATGATCTTCAGCATATTCAGCTAGAAGTAAGGAGCAAATAAACTTGTGTGTAGAACACAAACTCTAATGTTCAAACTAAACTGATTTCCTTTCTAGTATAAAGCAGCAATATGTGCTGCATGTGTGACAATAAGACATAAATCTCTCTCTTTCAGATAATAAGACACTCCAAAGCAGGAGTGGGTCTATGGAGCAAAAGCTATTAAAAGCCCTACTTTGGCAAGCATGACATTAGACTTGGGAATCCAAAATTGTATGATCCCACCATCCTAAAAAAAGTTTAAAAAACTTTAAAAAACTAAAAAAACTACTAAGCAGTAGTTACTGTTGACAAAACAAATATGCAAAAATATTTGTAACCTGTGAGTTTGGGCAATACAAGGACTACTGGAAATAGTATTTGGTAAAGCATACACCGTTGAGAAAAGTGGTTTATGTATTAAGTTGTCTGACTGAAGTAAGGAACAACATAAAGCTTGGATGATCTTCATTTATTGCTAATGTAATTGTGCACCCTTCAGTTCTCTGGAATAACCACTACCAACACATGTATACCTATGTATGTGTGTGAAATTTTACCAATCATTTTGAAATTAATAAATTCATCATTTTCCTTAGTGACTTTTGACCAAATAAGTAGCTACCCATTTTATGAGAAACAATTTCCATAGCAAGTACCATTCTCTGAGACACAATATCCAGTGTCATTGCAGATTCAATCCTGCAACAGGAAGTCCTCCACTGGGCACTTACTAACATTTGAGGACCATTATCATAATTTTGCAGTTTCTACTAATAAGACACAACTATAGGGTGTCCAGACTGCTCAAAAATCAGTTAAGTGTGAAAAAAAAATAAAGAAACCCTTCTTTTTAGATGTCATCCAATTCCAATCCAAAATATATGTTTATACTATAATTACCATGATGTGTACCTAAAAGATGAATTTTTGCAAGAGAATAAACATCGTGTCATAAAGAATGAGTCTGTCTCCAGATGCTTTGAAGGAAAGTAAAGCAAAAGCAATAAATAGTTTTAAAAGCAATAGCAAACCTCCATAGGAAACTATCAAAGTATCCCATTTACAACAGAAATTGATACCAAATGTTTAAGGCAAAAAATACAGCAGGAAAAATATGCTTCTACAGGAAGTTTCCTCATGTTCCAGAGGTGTGCAGCTCAGACTTGAAGAGATGGAAATGGTCTTTTCGTGATTGATGTCCCTTAACATTTTTCACTCCAAGATTCTCCAGGTGCTTTCTGAACTGACTTGGCATTAAATGTGCTCTAGATACATTTTATATACTCTAAAGCAGTAGTCTCCAGTAAGAACTTTCATACTTTCAGTTAACACTAGGTAAATCACAATCTCCTGTTGTTGTGAAATAAACATCTCTCTCTGACTATCACTTGATACATCTAATTATTGTATTGGAAGATTCCATCATTCCCTAGGTCATCATCTCACTTCTTTTCTCTAAACACTTTAAGTATATTCAGTCACTCCTTAGATGAAAGTTATTCTGTTCATCTTTGAAACAATGTTGCCCTTCTTGGAGCATTTTCCAGTTCAGCTCTATTCTTTTAGAGATAGTGAGACCAGGACTGCAGACTGTTTCAGTCTGCCCTTATCTTCATCACATTATTCGACTTAATAACATCCATATTTTTTATCACTATTATTCACACCATTTTTTTTCCAGCAAACCTATGAATATGTTGAAGACTAAGTTATAAATGTCCTGCCAGCTTGTCTACTATGTCTTTAACTTAATAAAACCAGAAAATTTTATAAAACCTCCTATGGCAAAAAACAGGATGTTAAACTCTACAAAAAAAGTTGTGGGAAATCAAAACACTTCAATTCTGTGTCTTAAATGTGTCCAGACAGATCACTGTTTTTTTCTGTCTTAATGCAGTGTTTTGAAAAGTGGCAACAACCACTGAAAAAGGCTGTTGTTTACAATTCAATACAGTACTTCAGTCATGAGACAGTCATGTAATAGATCACATTTGGAACAGAATGCTAATTAGGTTGGCAAAGACAGTAGGGAAGTAGTGGTGGGCGCTACAACCTAATTGCTAGCAACCATCCAATAAAGCAACAAAATAAAGAGCGGCTTGTATAGAGAAAAATATCCAAGTAGATGAAAGGCAAACAGCAAAATAATTCCTATGGCAAGTTCTGTTCTCAAAAAATAGCCATAGAGAGGAAAAACATCAGTTCTTCCTAACTTAAATCACATTGAAGGACCAATACCTCAGCCACCACTGTTTGATCGAGTGGTGAAATCTGTGCCTGTTTTAATGCCACTAGCTTGGTACCCAACCTCTCCACTCCAACAGAGTGGTGAGACTGCACCTGTGCATTTATCTAGCACATAAGATGACATTCTGTTCTGAAATTGCACAGATCACTCAGCCTCTTCAACCTTTAAGGCTGAGCCTCGAAACCTCTTAGTTAAGAGGTGGCTAAAACCCACACCTTGACAATAGCCTTGTCCGTACACAACAGCAGAGCAAAACAAATTCTGAGGCCAAGTGAATCAGAGAACCACAAACACTGTTTTCTTTGAGCTTCAGTATTCACACAACTATTTCTATAATGCTACTCATTCCTAATTCTTTCCACAGATCTTCAGACCAAAATTATAAGACACTTTTATTAAGTTCTCCCTCCTAAGGGCACTTACAGTATGACATGGACATATTGGTTTAATTGTTGACACAACACCAGTGTTTTAAATCAAGACTTATTTTGAAGACCAAAGATCAAAGATCTCTAAACTTCAACATTTTCAACACAAATATTTTGCTAGAAGAGTATTCTTGTCATTTTATTTTTTTATAAAGGATATTGCTTTTGTTTCTGTAAGTGTGGTCAGAAACAAAATTAACTACAATTTACTGAGCTCCTGGGAGGAAATCTGAAAGGCAAACACAAAGCAAGTGGCACAGTTGTAAAAGTCTCTAACTACTTTGCCTGCTCTTTCACAATTCTCTATTTTTTTCTGCCTTTCTATAATTACAGTATAGCAGCACACCAATCCAAACTTACACACTGTCTCGTCTGAGTGTAAACAGTCTGTCAGAAATTAAATCTCTTGAGATCAAAGAGAACAGCATCTGCTCTTAATTACTGATAATTCCTTTTGAAAATTGTACTTCTCATTTTTCCATTTTCAGCTCTAATGGTTTTAAACTTCTTTCTGAAAAATAAAAATTACAATTTACAGGTGTGAACTTAATATCGGTTAGGACTGTTTGGGGTTTTTGGCAAAAACCCTCAAAGTCAGAAGGAAGATGAGGCCCTGCTTTCAGTCTCTATTCATACTGAAAGTCAAGATCAAGCAAGCTTTTTCTCTTCCAAAAGAGATTACAGTGGAGGTTTCCACCCTCCCTGAGCTGGTCCTAGGAAAGCTGCTTAACAGTTTGGCAGGTAGACCTTCCAGGCAAATTTCCTACCTCATACGAATCCTAGAGCTGGATTCTGCAGGGATGTCACATTTGTTACTCTGAATTCAGATCCCATTTCTAGAACCTGGTCTGTTCTGCCTCCACTTAAAAGTTGCACTGTGATGATTCTGAAATGCATTTCTCACATAAATGAGAAAAGTTTCAGCTCCTTTCCAGGAACATGTAAAGTTATCATGACTTCACTCAATGCTTTCTGCTTGCACAAAAAGTACATGCTTTTTCAGACCTGTCTAGTCCATATATTTTCAGAATGAGGAGTCTAAAAAGCTGCTCCCAAGGCTATTCCAAGTAGCCAATTCCTCTTTCCCTTCTCAGGTACACACCAGTCTAAACTATGACCAAGTGCACCCTGCCTACATCAGATCCATTAAAAACTGTCCTATTTCAAGTTTCCTATGCCAGAGTAAGCTTGTAAATAAGTTGGGCAAGTAGAATTTCACATACTCAAAGCAATACTTTGCACCAAGCACAATTAGAATTTAGGGCCATGGAAACACTTCAGAGGTAGTGACAGACAATTGCCACTGGTCAGATATACATTCCCTTCTCCTGACAAACCCCTGCCACATTTTTATGGAATACTGATGCCTTGCCTGAGAAAAACATGAGAATTCTCCAGCACAAAACCAGCTTGGCTGGCAATGCTCCTAGGGAGATGGACCATGTTCTGCCTGGTGTTCTGCAGGAACACTCAGCATGAGAGCCAGCCCTTAGCTGTGAAGTGCTCCTGTGAGTCTTAGGACAGCAAGTTCTATCTGAACAGCAGCACAAGGAAATTATTCTGTAGGGTTTATCTGACTGCCTGAAGATCTAAACGATGCTGGTGGATGGTCAGACTGTGTGCCAGAGCTCAAGATTTCCTCCTTGGAGAGAAGACATGCTGTGTAGGGTTGTGGCTCAACCCCATCCCTGAGTCAGGACACAAACGTACCCAGTGAAGCTGAGTGCTGCCAAGTCCTGACTGTCTCACACCTGTCAGCCTTGACTTAAACACAGGGGGTTTTCTGCAATGGTTGCACTTTGTTAACCAAAGATTATTCCAGAAAGTGCATTAGCAGTAACCATTTAACACAAATACGTTGAGGTCTTCCATCAGGGAACATAATAAAAGTAATTGGCACTCACATAGCACTTCACATTTTCAAAGGCCAGTAAAACCATTAAGTATTATTAAATGTATTTTATAGATAGAACACAGGGAGGTTAAGTGCCTCATCCAGGAGGAGGCAGGATTAGGACAGAGGTGTCTCAGCACACTCTGAAATCCTTTCAACCACAAAAATCTTTGAGTTGAAGACTCCTTGAACCGAAGTAAAATTTCCATTTCTTACAAATCAGTAAAGATAAAAAACAGAAGCAACTGAACTTTCCTCATAGAGAAAAAGGGAAAAAAGCTTTACAAAGTTATATTTGGAGGGAAAATTGTTCAGAACGTGAGCAGAAAAGCTGGATGCAGAGAAGTACGTAAGTATTAACTTGAATTGGTCTCGCTAATCTAGGCAAGGTAACAACCTGTACAAAACAAATCTTAGGCTTAAGTTTTCCTCACCCTCTTTACAAGCAGTTTTAAGTTACTAAAATAAGAATAAATCCTGTGAATAGTAATTGTAACAACAACTACTGTATAAGATTATTGTAAGTGAAGGCTGCCTGCCAGTTTGTAAAAGATTACCATACTTGTATTGTAAGGCAAGAAGGGAGATATACATGTATTTTCTGTATAGAAAACAAGCACTTCAACTAATCAATAGAAAGTGATGTTTGTTATTATATGGAAAATTCTTGCAGCAATATATAACAGTTATTTAAAGCATGTTAATAATAATTCTTTCCTGGACCATAATCCAGATGTCTGAGACTCAGGGTACACTTTAACAGTAAGATGTTACTTTATGGTTCTTTTACCACTGAGAGCTGTGCCATTTCTCAGGAAGCTTAGGCTTGTAAATAAAAGCCACAGAACACTGTCTGCTTATTGAGAATGGAACACAGCTACACTTTGATTTTGAGTGTAGGAGCAGCCCATCAGCTGCATGTGAAGGCTTTTCTTTGAAGCTTGTCCTCTGAATTTTCCCTTGGACAGGTGAAGAAAGACACTACACAAAATTTATTAGCTACTGACTAAAATAGATGGTATGAGGTAATACATATTTTATTTATTGCCTCTGCAACAGTTAATTACATTATATTAAACTTATACCAGTACTCAGACCAGTTGCAAGTACTTTGGAGGGTTTTTTGGGGATTTGTCATTTTTGCAAGAGGTCACAACTACGCAAAATGTTTTCCATCAAAAGCAGATGCGGCTAAAATAATTTCTGGGGCTGGTTATGCATTCTTAACTGACTTTTACGAACTGAAAATACAGACTTGTAAATACAAGCTGTCCTTTCTACCTCATTCTTTCCCCTCCTTCCCTTCCCCACCCAACTAGGGCTGCCACACTGCTGGTCTCTTCTGCTGGTTTAATTGTTCAGACCATTGATGAAATAACTGTCAAGAAGGACGAGCATGAAAGTGACCCATGGGCAGTTAGGGAGCACTAACCACCTCAGAAAGTTTACACCTCCTGTAAATTTGCCCTAAGACTTGAGGTTAGACCCAGCATGACTTGAATTTTTTTTGTCTGTTCAGTCGCATCCAAGACAGTATGAGGTTTTCAGCATTTGTTTGACCTCCTTACTAAAGTACCAGGCTGTGCTCCAATCACAGCCGAAACCAAATAGAAGTGATGGTTTTGTGGCTGTCAAAAAAAATCATTCAAGGCAAAAGGTCTCATTAAGCAATCACTCTTTGAGCAACCTCTTTAAGCAACCACAGTTTTCAAGTAAACATATAATCTGGAGGTGGGGGAGAAAAGGAGGCAGACTGAGGTAGAATCTTTCAGAGCTTTTTAAATGACCCCAGCATGCCCTTGCAAGATTTCAAATGGTTGATTCAATAGTAGGGGAGAATTTTAAAGCCAAAGATCAAGACTTCCCAGTTGTTTTCCTCTTTTGCAGAACTGCACCTACATGCTTTTACTACATCCTCTCACTGATTTTAGCAGCACTCTAGGTGGGAAAGGCATTTTGGGTGGGGCAGTGCCCTAACAGTGTCAGTGAGAGCAGGAGGCCAGGGGGGGATTCACACGGAGCCCTGCTGGAGCTGCCTTAGGCAGCACCGCATGCCTGGCCCTCACTGCAGCACCAGGAGACAGACCTTGCTAGAGGAAGAGGCTCTAGAAAACCTCAGGGTGGATAAAGGCAATGCAGATACGTCACATGGTCAAATGGTCATAGTGGGGACAGGACAGGGATGGCAAGTGAGACAAACTAGGTTAAAGGGAGCCTGGACAGCTATTGTACCACAGGCAGCTCATTTCTACTGCTCTGCAGCTCATTTTTTCCACAAATGTTAGGGTGTAAAAATATCTCCATTGTTAAATTTTTTATTCTTTTTGTGCCTTTAATTATAAGAGCTATATGAAAGACTTAAAGGTCATCATAAC
Source organism: Phylloscopus trochiloides viridanus (assembly GCA_001655095.1). NCBI lineage: Eukaryota > Metazoa > Chordata > Aves > Passeriformes > Phylloscopidae > Phylloscopus > Phylloscopus trochiloides. The sequence goes on from LXPA01009224.1 coordinate 15,910, forward strand.
ACAATCGAGAACATTTTAAAAAAGATATAAAAATTAGATTTGCAAGATAACAAAATCAATGGCCAGCTTCAGCCATTATTCTAAACTAACATTAGTTATTGAAGCTGAAATTAAGTATTAACCCCATTCTGACTGTCCCTAAAATACTGTTTTTATACTTTTATTTCCAATAATTCTGTTTAATTCTTTAAGAATTAAAGTTTCACTGTTTCACTTTATAGCTCTACCCATGTCTGGAAGCTTTACAAGTGTCACACTTTAATTTGACACTTTTTTTGACTGAAAAACTTCCACATGATGAAACTGGGAGGGCTAAACTCTCCCTTTCTTCATTCATAAAATCTGGTGAACAAGGCACTAAGATTTTTTCTCCACCGTGTCTGCCATTATTGTGTTCACCACTGAATCCATTAGCATTCACTGCAGCAGCATCTGGAATTAGTAAAAATAAGGATTATTTTGCAACCCAAGGAAAAGAGTGGGAAACTGTCAAGTTAGTAGTGAATTAGAAGATTAAAACTGCTTCAAGGCTACAAATAGAAATTGCTCAGAACGCAGTGTGCTGTACCCAAGAAATGAGGCATAACTTCAGAGTTCATGGTCTGGTCATTCTTTTTAGTCACTAGGATATAAAACTAGCTTGACTAATGCACCTGCATCCTTTTTTTTTCCTTCAGATTGTTCACTTTTGAAGTATGATTTCTGTCTATTGCGCTCACATATGAGTAACAGAAGCTATATATATTTATATGTGTACTTTAGCATCCATTACATTGCCTGGTACCTACATCAAAACCAAAACACAAGCACATATAAATGAAAGCTCAAATGCTTCTTTTCCCTCCTATTCCTTTCACCCCTACATGACTGATTTTGAACATAACCCAATCTCTATAAAATTGTCCAAGAAATTGTAAGGATACATCAAAGAGAAGAAAGACAGCAAAATTAATTGCAGCAATTTCCTTTAACCACTACAACAAGAAGACTGTTTCAGCAGCTGTGTGGGAGTGTCATCATAAGACAGAGCACAGGAGTACTTTACAGGGAAAGCAAGATACTGGAATGCAGCTGGCAATTTGTATTAATCTTTTTGTCCAGGGAGACCTAGTAAGTTACCAAGCAGCATGTTTCCACAAAACACATCATTGTCTTAAGCCCCTTTTCTTTCACTCTCCTTCAATGGGTAACAAACCCAAGGCACCCTCAGGAAACTGACACATCTCATGGAGCAGGCTCAGGTGTGCACACAAAATGCAGGTGTTGCACTTGGAGAACAGTGACCTTGCCTCAAGCTCCCATATTGCCTGCTGAGATACATGCTGAGGCTAGAGCTGCTTGGAAGCAGTCCAACAGAGCATTTTACATTGGAAAGTGACAGCTGACAAGTTTAAAATGCTCTGGGTAACATGTCAGATTGCACAAAATGAAAACAAACAAATAAAAAGAGGCTGGTTTCTCCCTGGGAACACAGCCTCCTTGTCAGCGCCTCATCTTAGTTTTTAGCACTCTACCAAGAACCTATCCCTACTCAACATCGAAAAACATATATAAACTTCTGGAAATAGAGGACCCTTTTCCCTAAAATTGTCTTATTTCTAACAGGTGCCTGAAATACTTGAAATTTTATTGAAGTCCACGCCTTCACATAAAAAAAATATTTCATTTTGCACAAAAAGGTTTATCTAGAAGAAAGTTTCAAAAAATCCATTTTGTATTAAGTGAGAAAGTTTATTTTGTTTACTGTTTGTATCTGCCATGAAACAAAGGAACTAATTATTTACACAACTCTGATGGAGACATCTGGAAAATTTCAGAACAGTGTAGAAGCTCATCCAAAATGACTGGACCTATAAATTCTATTTGTCATCCTTTGACAAGACTGGAAAATTGCATGGAATCCCACTACATTAAGAAGTATCACTGTAATACCTCCTAAGAAGTGCAATAGGAGAAATTAAAGATTAGAAGAAAATATGTAACTTAAAATTCAAAAGGGTTTCCATGGAATTACAATTTGATATTTTTTCTAACTTGTAAAAAAGTGGTAGTTTTCATCTTTCTTATTTCAGAGACGTTTTGATATATTTTGTTTTCCTTTTTTCTTTCACATGCATATGAAATGCAAATTTGACAGACTCCTTATGGATGAGAATAAAACTTTGGCTTGGATCAGGAAACAGAGGCATTTCACGTGGTTCAGACATAGTACAGGAAACTATTTTATGAATAGCATCCACCATACTGACACCTGAAGCACAGTTTGGATCACACAAAGACTTTTTCAGGCTGAAGTCTCCTATCCTCAGAGGCAGAAGAACTGTGCTCGGTGTAGGAGCCCCAAGGCAGCAATTATCACCTGATTGTTACAGAAATGGTGTTGCCCACTTTTGATGATATCCAGAAGGTTTTGGGTTCCTGTTACTCACTTCCACAGCTCATATATGTTTATATCCTCCTATGGCTACATGGCTGCCACGAGGAGAGTTACCAGGATGAGATGAACCCATGCAGTAACCACAATATCAACACAACCAAAGTAGGTCACACAGAATGGACATTGCACCATGATGGTAAAAGGCAAATTTCTAAACAACTGAACAAGAGACAGAAAATATGAAGCAACAATGTGGTGAAAACTTGTCAAGATGACACAGCATTCTAACTTTCATTATCCTAAATACGTTTATTAATGATCTGACAGGCCAAGAAAGCAATGAGGCAGCAAAATATGAAGATGACAGAAAATA
>LXPA01009230.1:0-13272 GCA_001655095.1 Phylloscopus trochiloides viridanus
AGAGCGCGGGAGGGCATCCCGGCCGCTGAGCCGAGTGGTTGGGGAAAACAAGAAAAACTGGAGGGCACGCTGGGAGAAGAAAGATGTAAACACAGGGCGAGGACACGCTGTTGTGTTACGTAGCTGGGAATGGTGCGATGGTAGGGCTGCAGTTTGTTTTCAGCGCGTTACGCGTCGATTTCCAAAATCGATTCATTGGGAAGGTATTCATCTTGTTGCCTTGGGTGATCGCACTGAACTTCCCCTTAGGTTTCCCTTTCATCGTGAAAAGGAATAAAAAAAAAATAATTTTAACAAGCTGAAATGGGCTGGGAACGGTGTTTTTTCCCTAACGGTGCTTCTGAGCGTTTTTTTGAGTCCTGATGGAAGGATTGAAATGTGGCTGGTTTGTAACTCACTCATGGGGGAATGCGCAGTGTCCCTAACAAAATAGAAAACACGCTTAGTATCCTCAGGATGATGTTGGCAGATATAAATATATATCATCATTATGTATTTAGGTATGTATTTGTTGTTTAATTGCAGTAGCATAGAAGTTGGGGTTGTAAATAAGTCAGTGTTAAAGAGAGGAGCATGCCCAGACAAGTGACAGTCATCATTCCTGTGCTCATCCTCCTCCCCGAGGTCTTGTGAGGCTGCAGTTTGAGTTTCTGAAGGACTCTTTTTCTTTGTAAGATGAAGGTTCTGACTTAAAATGTGGTTGTTTATATAGAAAGTGTAGAATGTGTGTGTATTGCTTATGCATTTAGGCATTCAAAAGCCTCAGAGAAGAAGCAAAAGCAGCGTACAGCGTGTGAAGGGAGGTGTGGAACATGTTAAAACTGGATCTGAAATAGTGACAGTGACAGTTGGGCTTGGGAGGGAAACCTGAAAAGCAAGAATTGCATTCAGAGCACCTCGGGTTTTCAACCAAGTGATTCAGGACGGGGGGTGGGTAATTATAGTTTCAAAACAGTTTCATTTTCCTTTTTCTTGAATAGCAAAATAGAGAAGTTGTGCAAATGTCAGATACTTGAGGAGATAACGGGGGAAGGAACAGTGAGTTTGAGGGCACAGAGGGAAGAGTGTGAGTTTTAGAAGCACCAGAACTTGACCACAGCCTTGGCAATGGGATGTGCAGCCTTCTGGGCTGCAGGGCTGGGTGATAAGGAGCAAAATGTGTGAGCAGGAGGAGATGGCATGGAGGGGGGAAGATAAGGAGTTCAGTTTTCTGGCTGCCGTGTCCCTGGTGTGTTATTTGTCACTGGAACTCTGTGTGAGCACTGAAGGCAGGGAAGAGAAAAGAGCAGGAATCTCTGTTTAGTGATGGGTGTTTAGCAAACAGCACCGGGTTGTGGAAACAATTTAAATTGTTGTGAGAAACAGCAGAGCTCTGGCTGGGAGCCTTTGATGGCACTTCGAGGTTGGCTGTTTAGTAAACTCCAGAGCGTGTTTGCTCCTCCTAATTCCTGCTGCACGTGCTTAACAGCCCGAGTTTTGTGGGACAAGCCCATCATTATCTCAAGTTTATAACTTCATCCTGTTATGGAGTCCCAGTGTGAATTCTACTGACAGGCAATAATCTTCCAGATTGTCACGTGTAAAGCAGCTTTTTAACTGTGTGTTGGTGACACTGTGGACACGGAATGGAGACTGGGTATGCTGGTACCTTGAAGTGAGTGGGAGAAAGAATGGTTTGGGATTTTGGGGTGGAGGATGGAGTCCTTATTGCTTCCAGTTGGCTGTTGGAAGGCAAGCTTGTGCTCAGCTCCTCTTTTGTTGGAAGTTCTGGAGTCATCCCCTGTATGATAGACACAAACCACACTGATCAGGGCAGCAGCAGAAAAACTAAACCAGAAAAATGCCCATTTGTCACTGGTGATCATTATTGGCGTTAATTCTGTAGTTATAAAATTCCCTGAGTGCCAAAGATCCTCCGGAGTCAGAGTTCATTTTGGAAGCTACAGAATGAGTTGACTTTATGAGTTCAAAGTTACAAAGTGTGAAGGGCAGTGGTTTCCAAGTAGGGTGGGGGGAAATGTTTTAGAAAGGTGTGCTGTTGATGCTCCTGATCTGTGGAGCACTTGGGTCCATGGATTTGATTTTAAAACTTCAGCTCAGAAGAAAACCCTGCAGTTTTGACACTTTTGCTGGTTCCTGGTGAGACAATCTCTACAGAGAGAACTGGGCTGTATCTAATATTTATCTCTGAACAGGAGCAAGGCATGAACGACAGTCTCTGGATGATAGGCAGATAATTCCTGGTTTTGTTGAGCCTAAAATCTGAGGCTGCTGCATCATTCCTTCTCCCACAAGTGGGTGATTTCCTTCTCTCTGCTCCCCATCCCCATAACGACTGATTTGACTCTCTAATATATTTTATTGCTGTTCAGGGGTTGTTACACTGACAGAAACTCATTAGTTGCAGCTTGTTTTCTGTTAAGAGCATGGTTGAAGTCCTCATTACCACTTGGCTCCCTCCCTTGTTTGCTTTCCATTTGGAATGTGTTAGATTTAATATCCGCAGTTAAAACTGCCAGACAAAGTACTTCCAATAAGCTGATTGAATGTTTGTGTTCTTGAAATAAAGCTGCTCCTAGGGAGAAAGTGTGTTTTAGTATTTAGAACACAAAGCTAGAACTGTTGCAACTTAAATGTTTAAATTGTGCTGGATGCCTTGGTAGCTCACACTGAGAAAATGCAACTTGTATGCTGCCTGTGAGTTCTACTTCTCCAAATTCTCCTTTTCCATCAGCTCTCTTCCATGTCTTCTTCCCTCAGGCACCTGCACATCATTCAGTGGCACTAGAACTTAAGTTCCTCATTTTTTTTGATTCTGTTTAAAGCTTTAGAAGATTAAAATATCTGTTTTCACAGAGGCTAAGGTGTAACTGTGTTTCCCTTTTCTTTCCTGGTGTATTTATTTGCTGTGCGTTTGTTGTGCCACGGGCACAAATAGGGAACACTGCTTTGGCAGCCTGAGCTGGGTATTTCCTGCAAACAGCTTGTGTCACAGTGGAATTTTTGTGTTGTGCTGTGTGAGCCTGACTTGTGAAGTGCAGGAGATAGAATGTGACAGGGAGATGAGGCTCCCTTTGGAGTTTGTCTGAAGACGTGAGTGGGTGCAGCGAAGAAGAAACATGAGGTTGCTGTTGACAGTTGGAATCAACTGATAACTGGGAGCTGAGCCTGCTTTTTGTGGGTGCTGGGGTGGGGAGGAGGATGGTGTGGCTGGGCTGGCATGGGGGTGTTGTCTCAGTCAATTTGTGCAGTTTGGGGAGAAGATGAACTCGTGTAGACACAAAAATAGGAAAGGCGTGAAAGAGAAATTTGGATTGGATGTAACTGGAGAGAGTAGTGTAACAGGAAGTTCATAGAAGTGGTTTGAGGGCAAAGCAGTTGAGGAAGATTTCCCTAACTGTGGGTAGTTGTGTTATTACTCTGAATTCCACGGGTATCCCCTGTAGAATTTAAGGAAAGCACACTGAGAGAGTCTGAATTATTCAGTCCTCCAAAGGGAAATGTGAGTAAAACATTCAAGATGTCATTCAGCACAAAAGGTTGCTGTTCAGCCTATGAAGGAAAAAAAAAAAGGCAGTTTTTCTCCCTTCCAAAGGGGATCAGGAATGTCCACAAATCCTGGTTGCCAATCCAACATCCTGACAAAGTAACTGGATTTAGGACACTTCTACTACTTCAGACAGAGAAGTGAAGAGTAAATCACTGTTTGCAGCATCCCACAAACCTCTGAGACACTCTTCAAGACATTCCCAGTTCCCCAGAACTAAACCTGTGCTTTTGGTCTGTTTTCTGCCTCGTTTCTCCTTGCAGCAGAGTGGCCCAAGACCATGACAGGCCTGCCCAGCACGTCGGGGACCACGGCCAGCGTGGTGATCATCCGCGGCTCCAAGATGTACGTGGCCCACGTGGGCGACTCGGGAGTGGTGCTGGGGGTCCAGGATGACCCCAAGGATGACTTTGTGAGAGCTGTGGAGGTGACACAGGACCACAAGCCAGAACTCCCCAAAGAAAGGGAGAGAATTGAAGGCCTTGGGGGCAGGTAGGTTTGTCTGCTTTTCGCTGAGCTAAGCTTGAGCTTGTTGTGGGAAGGGCACACAAGGAGCTGAATCTCAGCTATTTCTCCTTTGTTCTCTTAATTTTTCTAACAGCTTATTGGGGAATAAATTACAGGGGTCCATTCTTACATGGTTGTGTTTTTTGCTAGTGGTTTATGGTATATCCAGAATTTTAATTTCCTGGTGGGTCACGCAGCTGAGGAGTGGTTAGTTCTAAATGTTCACCAACAACTTTTTGCAAGCAGAGATGTTAGTCTTTTGGCCTATTTTCCTTTAAATTCTGAGGAACCTGCAGGTTGGGCAAGTTGCCTTTTCACATAGGTAAAATGACACGAGGTCTGGAATATCCAGTTTGTCACAGCACTCTAATTTCTCAGGCATTCTGCATTGTCCCTGAGATGACAATGGCAGCTGTTGAATCACCTCCTCAAAGCTTCTGCTTAGGGAACATGAGAAAAATCCTGGATTTGAAACAAAACCCTGTCTTTGCTGTTTGAACATCACAATTTAGCACCTGTCTTTCCAGGAGCCATTCCTGCCCTGGCAGGAGCTGGCAGATGTTGGCAGAGCTGAGCTGGGGTGGGTGTGTGTTCCCTGGGAAGGGAGGGAGGGGGAGCAGGCAGGGCTCTGTCAGGTGGCACAAATGTTTGGAGACAACCCCCAGGGCTGGGATCTGGGAGCTCTGCCTTCTCCCCAGGCCACAGCAGATGGATGGGCATGCTTTCCTCCTCAGAGCAGGGATCACTGAAGGTTTTCCTGCTGACATCATTCATCTGGGAACCCTGTCAGCCCATTAACCTCCAGATATTTGTGTCTCTGGCAGGTGGGGATTGTTCAGGGGCTGTTTTGCAGGAGGGATAACCTGCAATTTTGCTGTAGGTTTCCAAGGTGTTTCAGGACTGGAAGTCTCTGAAGGTTCAAAGAAGCATTCCCTGAAACTTAATACCTACAGGAATGGTTAATTTTTAATTTTTTCATATTTTTTTACTGGTACTCCTCCTGTTTTTCCCAGGCTGGCTGTGAGGCCCGTGGTGGGAGTGAGGTGGAACTGTGCAGCTGTGCTTGGGAATGCCTTGTCTTTGATGAGAGAAAACTGGGAACAGTTAATGGGAGAGCACGATGGAATCTTCCATTAAAATGCTATTTTCCCAGTAACAGTCTGAGTGTGGGATGAGGTTTTCTTTCCAGTAGTGACTGAAGTGAGCTCTGTGTGGTCATTAGCTGCACAAGTGGATGAGATCAGGTTTTAGGATGTGGTGTTTGTGACTTTGCTGTGCTCTGGATGGAGCTGAACATGCCCTTGTTGTTAAGGCCTTTGAAGTGTCAGGAAGTGCATCTTGAATGGCTTCAGCATGAGGAATCTTGAGGCTGCTCCAGAGCTGCTCAGTTTCTAATTACCAATGGCTGTTCCTTGGATGAAAGGAACTTTCAAGTATCCAGTTCCTCGCTTGGTTGGGACCAAGCTTTGCTGGTTCCTGGTTTCATTAGCTCTTATTCCTTGATGGTTCATACTTGTTCTTTTTTTCTTCCCTGCCTGACACAGCTGCCCCAGTTATTTGCTCTGTAGCTCCTTTGACCCTGCAGTGCCATCTGGGAGAGCAAAACCAGTGCTCAGAGCAGGTGTTCTCATGCAAATGCAGAGCTGTTCTCCCTGTCTCCTGCTTCCTGCAGACACCAGCTCGGGGCAATTCCTCTTTTTGTCTCTGCCTCCTGTTGGTATTTCTTCCGTTAAGCAAATCCCTTCAGGAGGCTTCTCCTTCCTTCTCTGTTGTTTCAACTGTGCCATGCTGCTCTGTGCAGCCAGACTTTGGGAGATGTAGAAGACTGAAAGAGGAACTGTGTGGAATTTACACTTGAGTGAGCTGATGTTGATGGTCTCCATCTGAGGGAGGCAAATCCAGTTCTGCTCTGTCTCTGACAGATTGAAAAGACACTCTTGCATGTGTTGTAACCAGACAGAATTTCTTCCAGATCTTCATTACCTTGCTTTTTATCTTCTTCTGCCCTTCATCTCTCACTTTTCCCCTTGGCTTTCTACGGAACTCTCAAAGCGCTATGGCGTGTTTCAAAATACCTCATTGTGCCGTCGTTATTGCCTCCACATTTGCATATTGAACCGGCTTTGCCTCACTGCCACCAACTTCCTGGTTCCCGTTGCTAACCTCTGCCCCTCTCTGGTGCTTGCAGCGTGATCAATAAGTCTGGTGTGAACCGGGTGGTGTGGAAGAGGCCCCGGCTGACCCACAACGGCCCCGTGCGCCGCAGCACCGTCATCGACCAGATCCCCTTCCTGGCCGTGGCCAGAGCCCTCGGTGAGTCCCCTCAGCTCAACTCCTCCCCTGCCTTTGCCAAAACACAGCATTTACAGGGCTCTCCTCACTTGCCTTCTCAAAGCCTGGGCCTTTCCAGTGTGTTTTTAATACAGTAATATTGCATTGTTTGAATAACGCTGTAGATGGGGAGAGAAGAAGGTGGCTTTATAATTTGCAGGGTTTTCAGTGTCAGCCCTGCAAGGATGGGATTTAATTTTACCACCAACTAGTCAAAAATTATAGTCCCATTAGCTCAGTGAGAAAGAGACAAGTGTGCTCTCCCTCCTGGAGACGCACAGGGCTTGGACTTTTTCATTTTCACTGGTTTTGCTGGATGGTGTATGAATTGCTTCAGTCTTTCTTTTGTGGAGAATCTATTTTTTTTATTTTTTAGACTTGGCGTTGAATGGGATGAAAGTCAAATCTGTTTAACTATAACTTGCCTTTATGGGAGCACTAGAAATGAGAAACTGTCTTTGAAGAACACCTCATTCCAAGGACAGAAAGGGCTAATGCAGGACTAGAAAGCTTGTGATGAATGGTTTTTTGGGAAGCACTTCTTAACTGAATTATTGGATATCTCTTACTCATGAGTATTAGTGTTTCTGGTCATTTTTCTCCCTAAATTCCTTTGCAGAATGCCAATCTTTGGCTGCTCATGTTGTTGTTTTTTTTTTTTCCCTTTGTGCAGTGAAGAATCTTCTATGCAGATAGAATAGCTTTGATTTGATGGGATTGTGGTTTTTTACCTGTAAGAGTTGTTCTGTAATTCCTTGCTGGCAGCTTGGCAGGCCCTGGGCAGTGCTGGCAGTGCTCCTGGGTCAGCTGGCAGTGCCCATGGGGACAGGCTGTTCTGGGACTAGGGTCTGGATCATTCCAGAGCCTTGCTGTGTCTTATTTCACAGGTAGGAATAGCTGTGCCACAGGGACTTGTCCAGAGTTGAGGAGAATTTTGCAGTGATAATGAACATGGAAAAGTCAGCTGTGTGTCAAGCAAGGAGTCACAGGTGCCTGAAAATTAAAAATTTTAATTTTGAGGACGTTTTCTCTGTATCTAAAAGTCTTTATGTGACATATTTCAGGTAGGATAGAGTTTATTTTGTGGTTAGGAGAACTGACTTGAGAGTTTGAATAAATCCTTTAGAGTTAATAGATGGGTACCAAAAAAACCTTCATCCCCTGAGCAGCACATCCCTTTGTTCCCTCCTGCAGAACAAGAGAGGTGTTCCTCCTGGATTGCAAAATGTGGAAGCTTAATTTTGATGCATCTTTTGTTCCTGTGATTGCAAGTTTGTTGCCTGTGTGGAGAGCTTGCTGGCTTTTGATCTGATTGCTCCCAGCAAGCTGAACAAAAGGATTTGGCTGGGGTTTGTGTGCAGATGGGAATTCAAGGAACCATGCATTTGTTAGCCCCCAGTGCATTCTTTCCCAGCAAGTGCATGGAGAGAGGATTATTGGAGAGTTTTCAGGTCCAAAAAATTGCAACACCCATCTCTTATCAATTCTTGGATTTGAAAAGCTCAAACCTCATGCTGGGACCAGCTTCCCCTCCTGCCTGGTCCCAACCTGGATTTAAAAAAAAAAAAAAAATTAGCAGGACAACAAGAATTTCTCAACAGAGAAACTTAGAGTTGGGAATTTATTATATTTAGAATGGGGGAGATTATCTGATTAAAACCCCTAAAATTTAGATCCTAGATGGTGTTTTAAGTGTCTCTCTCTTACAGCACTTTAAAATATTTTGATGTAGTCTCATCCCCCAGTCTTTAAGTCTAGTGCACTCTTAAGGAGTTCAGGAAAGGTGGTGGAAATAGCAGGAATAAAGCACCGTGGCAAAGTTGCATTCAGCCAGCAGAAAATCCTGGTGCAGAACAAATGCTTGTGGGCAGATTAATTCTGTTGACATACCCTTTCCCATTCTGATTGTCAGAAGTGCCCTTCTGCCCTAAAATAAGCATTTGTGGTATGCACAGTGGCTGTGTTTAAGTATTTAAATAATGCTTAATTTATTTATAGCCTCATAACGAGTCAGAAATATATTTGGGCTTTATGCTGTCCCTGTAAAGCATCTGTAAGCTGCTTTAATGTACACAGCAGGTTTCTGTGTCTTCTCACAAACCATTTTAAACTGTAGCAGGGTTCTGTGTGTTCACAGCCACTTCTGCTGACCTTTTCTGGGCAATGATAACATCTTTTGTTTTTTAAATACTGATTTACCTTGTAATAGGTCCTCATGAGTCTGTGGTGAGGGATTGCCTGGCACTGCTGGAGTTCTTGGGGAGGTGTTTAAATGAATGAATGATGAAACCTGAGCCAGGAGCCCGTTAGTTCAGCCACTCCCTCCTGTGGGGACATGAACTCTGCTTTCCCTGGTTTTTTTTTTAGGCAGGAATATAATAGATCACCCCTGTAATTCAGGTGGAGCAGGTAGAGGTTTGACTCTTCCCAAGAAGAGAATTTCCTGCTGCCCTCTAGGAGCAGTTCTGTACCAGAGCAGGGAATCCACGTGGAGCTGCTGCAGGAATCTTTGACAGGGATAGGGAAGCTGTTTTCCAGAACAACTGACTGGATGCCAGAACTGTTTTGTGAAGCTCTCTGAATGCACATACCATGAAATCCTGGAGAAGAGGTTATGGCTGACCTCAAATGATCTGAGGAAATTCCTGTGTAAGATTTTAGGGTTGTTTACATGCATTTAACTCTTTTTAAAATTAAGTGGCACAGCTGCCAATCAGTTTTTCCTTCCTGCTCCATTGTAGGGCATGAACCTGAATCACATGGAATTGTATAAGTTGTATTTACAGCAATTTCCAGCTTCTATTGATGATTGCTTTTCTGTTTTATCTCTAACAAACCAGACAAACTTGGGGTGCATTTGGGATTCTTTTCTTGTCCTCAGGATATCTTGCTGTAGCTTGTGCAATTTTCTTCAGCCTTGAGACAAAATAACAAGTGTGCTGTGCCAAATGCAGTGTGTGCTTTGTTCTGGGGATCTGTGTGTTACACACATCGTGTGAGGGCACCTGTGGCTCCTCCCAGAGAAAAACTTTGATTTAAAAAGCTCTGGGAATAATCAAACTGGGGTTTTATTTTGGATTGAGTTATGAAAGTAAAGTTTTCTTTCCTCTATTAAAACCAAAAGCCCTTTTTATATGCAAAACAGCATCTCCAGAAACTGAAATGAAAGGCTTGATTTATGTGATTTCTGGACATGCTTTTGCTCTAAGAAGGCTTTAAGTTTAAATTCAATCCAGCCCACTTCCCTGATGGGTAATTTTGTTTGTAACTTCCATTACTTCCCTGGCAGCACTTGATTTAGGCTTGTTGTATTTTATAAGGTAACAGTAAGCAGATAAGAGAGACTGCATGGTTTGATACATTCCTACAGGCAGCTAAATTAGTTTCCTGCTCCTTTAGTATCTGATTTCAAACATCTATTTCATTTTGTAAGATGCAGTGTAGATCTCTGTATATTATTCTGGTTTGAGTCAGGACTAAGAAACAGGTTTTTCTGGAAGATATGGAAGGAACTACATTGATAATTTTCTTTTTTTTTTTTTGGCTTGGAAAAGAAATATGCAAACCTCACACTGAAAGAAATACTCCCAGTGTGTAAGTTTTTAAAGAACAAGCTTGTCAAGAGTTTTGTAAATGTTTGGGTTTTAATTCAGAACAAAAATAGTCTGGCTCCCAAATGGAAGCCTGAGAGCCTGGCATTGCAGCCCTGTAACACCAGCCTCTGGCACATCCCAGCTTCCCAGGCTGCCAGAGGGTCACTGCTCTGTCTGCTTGCTTTGGAACACAATTAAAGATTTCAGAGCACTTTGAAACGCTCAGGGAAACGTGTTCTCTGCTTTCTGGCTGCTCTCCTCTCCCTTTTCCCTTCCCAGAGCTGTGACAGAGGCTGCCACGGGAAGTTCCTCTGCTCTGTGTTCCTGGGGTGCTGGGCAGGGAGGGGGCAGCAGCTCCAGAAAGCTTTGCCCTTCAGGGAAAAAAAAATGAAATAAAAATATAAATGTCCCCCACCCCGTGAGATGGGTTGGTGTTGGTGGGCTCAGGGTCTGTGAGAATGACTCTGTGCCCTTCAACAAGTTTGTAATCCTTGGGGTTGGCCTTGTGAGCACTGTGATATTCCCAGTTAGCCCTGTGAGGAGCCTCCTTCCTCTTGGAGCAGATCCCCTGGAATCAGTGTGGTGATTGCTTGGCTGTTTCCTCGGGAAGGGCAGCAGATGGACACGATGACACGTGTGTGAAAGAACCCAAATTAATGAGCATCAGGTTATTTTTATCACCCAGCACAGTATTTTTAATTAAAAACCCCATTCAGCTGATAACGTTTTGTCGTTTCTCCTACACGAGTATGAACAAACTGGCAAATGGACGTGTAAAAATATTCTATATTTATTGGAAATTGATGCTGCTCTGTTTATTTTACCTGCTGTGGCCTTGACGGGGCAATGTGAGAAACTCTTGAGTGCAGGAGGACTTTTCGTGGCAATTCACATCCAAAAATTGCTCAGCTCTAGTGTTACAGTATTTATTTTGATCTCTCTGCCAGCTGGCTTTGTCGGGAGCCCGTGGCAGCCGAGTGCACCTCTGTAGGAGCAGGCTTGGCTTTTAATTAGCACTCATTAGCAGCATGTGCTTGTGGGGCTGCTGCGGCCAGGGAGAGCCGGGGCTTTAATGAGGATGGGCTGCGGTGGAGTGGGGTAATTGAGTTGAAGTATTCCCTTTCCTGCTTCTGGAAAAGTCTTTTCAACTGGTTGATAGCTTAAGGCAAAGCTAATGGAGGCAAGGAGGAAGACAAAAAGCTTATTTATTGTCTTTAAAAGGGTGCTGATGGATGTGCAAGAAGCTCCAGGCTTTGTCCGGCAAAAAGCAAAGGAAGAGCCTGACAAAACCCCTCTCTTGAGTTGTTGAGCTTCTGTTTGCTGCGCAGCTCTGACATTTTAATTAATTTCTGCTTTTAAAGCTGTGTGTTCAGCACAGAGAAATGTAGCCAGTGCTTGCAAGTAATAATAATGTTTTTTTTTTGTTGCTTATCACTACAGGAAGCTGTTTGTGAACATGGAAATAAATTTTAAAAGGAGGTGTTTTAGGGCAAATTACTACTATTCTTGATTTGAAGGCCTAGCCTTAGAAAAGGTTTTTAATTTTTCAAGTACACTTGATAAATAGAATTGAAATAAATTGATATGGAAATGCATTTTTTTCTGCTGGAGTGGTTTTTATTTGAGGATGATTTGGAGGGTGCTCTTGAACCAGGGGATGATTTGACTCAGATGTGTTGTTGAGCTTTGTTTCTGGTGAGGTGACCCCAAACTCATTCACACAGCGAGGGAGATTTAAAAATAGAAATGTTCCCTGCATGAGGCCGTCCTAGGGAGAGGCTTGAGCTCTCATTTGCTGCCTTCCTGCAGGAGCTCAGGCAGTGCCCGTGTTCCTGTGGCTCCTCTCCAGCTCCCAAACTTGGCACGTGGTGCTCAGCTGCAGAGTGTGGCTCTGCGAGAGATGCTCGAGCTGTGGGAGGGAAAGGAATGGCAAAGGGAATTTAACAGGGAAAAGGCTTCAGTCTCCTCCTCTACTTTTTCCTTTGTCCCTTCCCCGTGGCACCTGCACGCACAAATATTTGCACATTAGGCGTGGGCTCAACAAAGCAAGGTTTTACTTCTGTTTAAGGAGAAGTTGGTTAATTCAGATAGGTTTTGGTTTGGAGAGTGGTTGAAGTTTCACCATTTTCTAGGTATTTATCTGTTTCATTTCTCCTTTTCCCACAAATACTTGTTTTAAGAGAGTAGAAGACCTCTGATTACAGCTTGGTTTAGTTCAAATATGATTAGAAGGTGGCAGCAGCTGAGCAGTGACTGGGCTGGAATTTCTTTATGTTCCTGCTGGTGACTCAGGGTTAACGGTGACGGTTTTCCTGGGAAGGAACATTTTCCTGTTTTCCAAGAGTGAGATTTCTCCTGTGTTATGCAACAATCCCAACCCATTTTCTGCTTTGCCAGGTGATCTCTGGAGCTACGACTTCTACAGTGGGGAATTTGTTGTGTCCCCTGAGCCCGACACCAGCGTGCACACGATTGATCCCCAGAAGCACAAGTACATCATCCTTGGCAGTGACGGCCTCTGGAACATGATCCCACCTCAGGATGCCATCTCCATGTGCCAGGATCACGAGGAGAAGAAGTATTTCATGGTGAGAGCAGTGCCCAGAAGTCAGTGTGGAAATTGTTAACCTCTAAAAATTGTCTGGTAGGGGATGGAAAGTACCCCACAGAGTCGGTGGGGTTTAGGCAGATTGATGGTTTTGCCACAACATAAAAGTTGTTACAATGTGGCTGAAGTTAAATACCATGGGTGTTAATGCAGTTTAAATTATTTTCTTCATGTTTTGGAGAAATTTGACTAGCAGGGTGTTGTCTGTGAGTAATAAAGGAGATAATGAGTTTCTTCTCTAAGGAAGTTACACAAAATGCTGTCTGAACATTAAATTTATATCACATTAAGGTGCATGTTATAATGCAGACTATTTAGACTGAATTAAATTACTCTCTGATTTATTTTACAAAACAGTTGAGAATTTCTATTGGAGCATCAGAGAGTAAACACTCTGCAAACCCCATGAGGGACTTTGGAAAGACTGTAGGTTGTGTTCCAGCCTATTACAAGCTACTGCTGTGTTACAAGCTGTATATACTGTTTAAAGCCCTGTACATGTGTGGAATATACCACAAACTGATTTAAAGGTGCATTTAAGAGGAAAGATGTGTTTTAATCAGTATTTCTGAAGGTGCTTGGGGCATGGTTTGTAGGAATGTGTGTGGCATGAGGTGCCTTGTGGTGGCTCTGGGTGACAGCCCTGTGTGATGGTGGCTCTGTGTGGTGGCCCTATGTGACATCCT